>BPTQ01000009.1:199678233-199767818 GCA_019973895.1 Chrysanthemum seticuspe | reverse complement strand
AGTTGCATGTGTACCTGTAACCAAATGCGCCCTTGGGACTTTCTTGTCATAGCTTGCAATACTTAAACTATAAGGGAGTTGGTCAGTTTTGGGGATAAGCTCTTTTGAGCTTATTTCCAGCTTATTTCATAAAGCAGTACCCACCTTTTTCATTTTTCTTAGGATCAGTAACATCTAAAGTAATTTTTGTGATTTTTTCGTATTTTTCTCAAAATGTTTAGTATTTTTAATAATTAAATTAGTGTAAAATCGTTTTTAATTCATAATAAATAAAATAAAACTCAAAAAAATATTCCGCTTTCTCCTAAAATTTTCTTTTGTCATATATTACGTAAAAAAATTGTTTTTACATTCGTAGGACTTTTATTTCACAAATTTTACGTTTTATCTTGCGCTCCAGCGTCGTTTTCGTACATAACGCTCGTTTTCAGTTTAAGTAACGTTTTTAGATAATTTAAATTTAAGTTTTAGTTAAAATAGTTTATTTAAGTTATTTTGTTTTATAAATCATAAACGTTCATCGATTTGTAAAAATAGTGATAGCGTTTATTTAATATCTTTTATCTTTTTAATTTTCTTAATTTGCATTTAAGTCGCTTTTATTTTATAACCTTTTTCAGTAGTGTAATATTCAATCCTAATCTTTTCTGATCGCTATCATTAGTGATCATTCTACCGTCTGAATCAGTGTTTGCACACCATTGAATCTCCGTGGGACTTAACGACCCGGGAATCCCCTGTATTCTCTGATCTTCATTGCATTTGTGTTTAAGCTGTTTTAAGTCTTTTAGACTTGACTGTTTTGCGCAGATCAGTGACACAGGCCCAGTGTATGACACTAACCGCTTGTCTCAGGTACCGGATCAAAATATACTCATTCATGATCTGATATCTCCGCCAACATCTGTATCCGACGAGGCTCAGAGTGTTCAACATGAATCCTCTACATCTCATTCCGACGATAATCGAATGGATCCCGTAGTTATATTTGACGATCAAGATGACCTTATGGTTAATATTGATAATCAAGTTGACTCCGTTGTTATATTTGAGGATCTAAATAATGATCATTGATGCAGGTTTTACTGACCAGGTTTTAATATTTATAAAGTCTCGTTATACCTATGGTCTACCCTAGTGCACTAACGGGCAGTGTACCCGGTCATGTGTAGTGTAGTAATCGATAAAGCCGAGGTCGTCCCAAGAGCTATGTGTGATGCATTATTACTAAGTCTAGATGTCACAGATTAATAATGGTTTCGATAGGGATTTAATTAATTAAACTACTAAAGCAGAATAAAGCAAATAAAGCAAATAAATGGTAAAGGGAAAATCAATAGAGGAGAGTGGTGCTAACCTAGTTAATCCTTCTAGCTAGTTATGTCTACGTCTACTTATTCCCAATTACTTCAGGTGGGGTCAAAGTCGAGAGGACAACATTTGGTCAATTCGCCCTAACCTATCAGTAAAGATGCCACCACAGGAGAAGTCAGGTGTCCCCTCATAAGTCCTGTTGTTCTTGGTCCCCTAAGCCAAGTCATTAAGTACCGCTACATGCTATATCTATAATAGTGAGTGCCTGGCCGTTAGGAACTTAGACACTCACCCCCTAATTCTTAAGTTCATCCAAACGGTAGGTGATCAGTTGGTCAAATCGCACAAATAGAAAGGGTCGTCAGTTGATCATATCTTACCCTTCCCGTCTCAGTCTGCTCACCTAGGGTCAGTTGGTCATATCTCCTAGGCAATTGTCCTCTACCGCCATTCAAAACTACCGAACCATGGGTGGCTACCAATAAACTATGCATGCATACGCTTAGAAACAATTGTACGGAAGTAATGTAAACGCAAACAAAAGAATTAAGGAATCATAACCAGGCCAGCACCAAGAGGTGCTTAGCCGCTCATATTAATCATACAAACCAATTCAATATTCAAAGGTACGAAATACATGAATTGAAAGTAAAGAAAATATAAAATGCTTATGCTTATCGTATGGGAGTGATTTCTCCCTTGGAGACAGCTCCGTATGCTCCTCTAGACCTGCCTTGATCTTTTTCCCACGTTCTCTGGTTTTTGTGTATGGAATGGGATGATTAGAAATGCTGGAATTCGTGGGGTATTATAGGCTAGATTTAGGTTACGGCGTAACTATAACAAGAGTTACGCCGTAACTTTCTATTTCTTCGTATTTTGCACTAGATGTAACATATTTGATTTCATAAACACATCAAAACATTACAAATATGGTGCGTACGAATATATGGTTTTAGAGAGAGAAAGTGGAGTGTTCTAGAGAGATAAAACAAATGGAAGGTTAGATTACTCAATGAACATCCAACCCTCTCCCCGGGAGAGGGCTATTTATACAAAGTATTACGCCCTCCTTCGGGCTGTAGATCAGGCATACAATGGGTAAAGACCCGTCCTTCCTCCACGGTGTTGCACTAGATTAATCTACACTAATAACTAACTAACAAATAACGTAATAAACGATATGTTTACGAGCTAACTTATGCTAGATTATATTTGGGGTGACCGATGCTTCACTATAGAATTTCCAATTCCTAACAATCTCCCCCTAAGGGAGGTCACCCCATGATTTACATTTTGCATCCTAGCATTCTATTTAATCTTCAGTCTTAAGCTCGTAGACTTCAATTCATCAAAATAATCAATCTTTGTGCTTTTGTGGTGATTTCTTCATAGTCCAACTACTTTGTACATTAAGTGGAGGTTATAGACTTGATCCACATTTTGATGACCTTCGAGCTTTATTTGAGATCATCAGCCACAGTTGATCTCAGCATCACCCTTTGTTGTGTTTCCCTCATATGATGTTGTGACAAATGGACATACATGCTCACATTCTTAATGGTTTTTGTGATCGTGGATGTACTTCAAAAGAACTCTGTCAAGTAAATTCTTAGGAATTATACCTGATCACAGGCATTACTTGTACTGATCAACGGGGAACCGTGGGCCGTGTACCTCAAATCAACGAAAGTGATCAAAGACACTTTCATGTGTTTTATAGCTAACTATTATTTGCAGGTACATTTGGACGGTTGCAGCTAATCAGAATTGAGAAGTCAATCCAAAGCCGCATGCTCACAGCATCCACACTTAATTTGAAGAAATCATGACAAGTGCCTATCTACATAACCTGGCTCAGATTTTTTTTATACTATGCTTCTGCTACGCTGCTGCAAATATCTTGAACCAGTAAAAGCTTCCGCTACCCTGATGAAAAGATGTCATGATCCAAAAGTGTGAGCATGTCGGTCCAAAAGTCACAACATCACATGATGGCAACAAAATAATGGGTGATCCAGAGATTTACTGTGGCTGATGATCTCAAAAAAAGCTCGAAGATCATCATAGATGTGGATCAGTTCAAAGACCTCCACTTAAAGTACAAAGCAGTCGGACTGTGAAAAATCACTGCTAAAGCACAAAGATTGCGGAACTTGAAGAATTATAGTATACGAGCTCAAGAATGAAGTCAAGAATAGAATGCTAGGAAACAAAATGTAATTCATTGGGTGACCTCCCTTAGGGGGAGATTGTTAGGATTTAGAAAATCCATAGTGAAGAGTCGATCACCCCAACTCTAGTCTAGCATATGTTAGCTCGTAGACATTACATTATTTACTAGTTATTTAGTTAGTTATTTAGTTTAGAGCAACACCGTGGAGGACGGACGGGTCTTTACCCACTGTATGCCTGATCCACAGTCCGAAGGAGGACGTATTGTATGTTACTATAAATACCCTCTACCTCCCAAGGTAGAGGGTTGGACCTTTCATTCTAATCTAACCTTTTCTCTTTTGTTTTCTTTCTCTCTCTAGAAAGGCTCCTATCTTGTACTTTCTCTCTCTAAACTTTTGTATAATTCGACCCATATATTGTTATGTGATGTGTTTATGAAATCCGATATGTTACAAATGGTTTCAGAGCCAGGTTTGATTATCTCTATTACATGTTCTTGGATTTCTAGTGGTTTTATATGGTTTTTGGGTTTGAAAAAGTTTAGTGGTATTTGCATCATTTGGATCATTTCTTGTGTTAAAGTTTGAATTTTGATTGTACTTTTGTGTTTAGAATCATTGTAAGTGCTTGGGTTTTGATGTGGAAAGTTTGAATCACTGTGGTTGGGTTAGTTTTGGATTGAAAAGTGTTGTGTTTGAACTTTTCTTGTTAACGACTTGAGTCTCGGATGTCTTTTCTTAGTAGCGACTTTTTTCGATATTTTTCAGCGACTTGTAGTTGAAGTGGTAGCGACTTGAGCACTAGCGACTTGTCTATTGAGACAAAGCGACAAATAGTACAAAGTAGTGGGTGTACCATTACGGCTAGCGACTTGTCAACTTAGCGACTTGTCTTTACAATTTTCAGCGACTTGAATTTGTTGTGGGTAGCGAGTTGTTCTTTAGCGACTTGCCCTCTTAGCGAGTTGTTCCTTAGCGACTTGCCCACTTAGCGAGTTGTTCTTTAGCGACTTGTCTACTTAGTGAGTTGGTACTATTAGCGAGTTGTTCTTTAGCGACTTGTCTACTTAGATAGTTAGTATTATTAGCGAGTTGTGTCTAGCGACTTGTATACTCTAGCGACTTGTCTTACTAGCGACTTGTTGTCTTTTCCCGACAAAACTTCAAACGGCCATAAATTTTGATCCGTAACTCCGTTTTCAGCGTTCTACCCATCAAAACGATCATGAGAACGAGGAGAATGGCATGCTGGACAAACAAAAGTTATTCGGGTCAACCTTCGAGGCCTAAATCCGCTCCGAACAGAAGTTATTGAGGTTTTTATGTTTTTTGACCTAAATTTCTCCAAAAAAACGGGCATAAACCAATCCAAATCTCAACCAAACAACATCTCTACTTATCCTACAAACAATCATCACTCCTAACACATAATCCTCTATCATTGTGTGGGTCCATAAGTTATCTTAACACGTTCTATTGGTCATTGTATCACGGTTTCTTCTTGATTTTGTAAAATCCCGCGAAAGAATCTTTTTCTCGGGTTAAATCATAGACTTGTAAAATCCCGTGTATACTACAACATCATGTCTTACACTACTGACCCAGTGATTTCGGAAGTACTTAAACTGTATGATGCTGTGGACAATAATGATAATGTATGTTACACTGAACGATTAAAGATGATTGAATTAATCAATGAGGATGTGAGATCTCCGTGTTCAGAATCTAAAGAGAGAGAATTGCACCACTTTAGGCTTCAAAATGCCATGCTAAAGGAAAGTAACATTGAACCTTATCAGTTACTTCACTCTCACCTCGTACAGCTTTTGTCCACAATTATGGATCGAACATGTAGTGCCATCTTCCGTCAGGAGTTACCTACACTGACTAGAAACTTGCTGTTGAACTTAGAACAATTAGAACAAAAACTTGATAAGAAAAGGTTCAAAAGGATAGTTCCAGTGCTGCACTCCAAGTGATCTACAACCAATTTCAGTCATTCATCAGTGGGGAATTTACATCAGATTATGATCAAGACATGACTGAAATATCTTTCAAGAGACACACTGGAATGGAAATTAGCGTGTTCACATAGACACTTATCCAACTCATGGATAATGTGGAGAAGTATATTGAGGAAGTTACACAGAATGATGAAAAAGTGGATGACTGTCAGGTGCAGTTGACAGATAGTTGTGATGAATCAAGTAATGCATCAGTTGAAAGATCAGGTGTTGCTAAATGTAGAATGTCAGAGACAACAAAGAATAATGTAACCAGCTGCTGAGTAACTCCTGTTACACATGATGTGGATGCAGATATCAGACCGATAAATGAACAGGTGTTATGTGATGAGGTACCCTTAACTGTTCAACATAGTGCATCTGCTAATGTACCTAAACATACTGATCTTAATGCTGAACATGATTCTGATAAATGTTCCTTGGTTGAGGCTGAGTCTAAAAATTTCAAAACAAATGATATGGATGATAAAAAGGCTTTTGATGAACTTTCAAACAAATTCTCAAAACTTGAAAGACATTGCATTTCACTTGAAATTGCGATACAGAGTAAAGAAGAAAGTTTTCAACTTAACAAACCATGTAAAAATCCGGAACTTCCTGAATTCCGTGAACTTTTTGAAATTAACACTTTGAAAGCTCAGCTTCAAGACAAAGAGTCAACCATCAACAATTTAAAGAAACATATTTCTAATATGCATGTGAAAAGTAATTTGGTTACAAGTAATTCTGATGTTAATACTATTGATGATATTCAAATGAGAAATGATGAATTAGCGGTTTGTGTGGCCAAATTTCTAAAGGAAAATGAGTCTTTGAGAAAGCATCACATAGAACTAAGTGACTCTGTCAAAGAAGCTAGAACTAAGTCAATAGAACAAACAAAATATTTGATAGCAAAAATTGATGATCTCAAAGCTCAACTTCAGGAAAAGAGTTTTGTTATTGTTGCTTTAAAAAATAAGCTCAGAAAAACAACAGGGAATAGTGAGAACACTAAGTTTGCAAAACCATCAATCTTGGGGAAACCAGTTATTAGACAACCGAATGCGTTTAGATCTGAACGACCAAAATTTTCAAAAACGCGGTTTGCCTCCCAAGTTGATGCGAAACAAGTTTTGACAAAACCAGTCACTTCACCTTACTTGCCTAGGAAAAATGATATGAATGACTTGTATAAGAACTCTTATCTAGAAATGGCTAGAAAGAAGGCACAGATTCGCAAAGATGGAATTTTAGGTGCAAGACCTAGGGTGATGAATTCTTCGAGATTTCAAGGCACTGCTAGTAGTTCTAAACCATTACCTAGGAACACTAATCTAAAGACTAGGGATTGGCTTACATCTAAGAGTAGTTGCATTTCGATTAAAGCTATTCCCATAGCAGATCACTCTAATAAATCTAGATCTATTTCTGAATCCAAACAAGCTGTTTGCTCAAAGTGTCTGAAATGTATCTTTAATGCTAATCATGATAAATGTTTCACAAAATCCCTGAAGAAAGTAAATGCTCATGCAAAGGTATAACCTGTTAAGTCTAGGATTTACACTAAATCATCCACAGTGCATATGAAGCAAATGAAACCAAAAGCTTCGCCTAGATGGTTACCAACTACTAAATCTTTGGAAACTAGGAATAAGGATAAGTCTTCCACTATGCATAAGAAGCCTAACAATCCTAGACCTTGCCATAAGTGGATACCATCTGGTAGAATTTTTAATGATGCTGGACTTAGGTGGATACCTATAGGAAAGATGTTTACCAATGGCAATCTCAAAGTTGACCGTGAAACCCCAAAGGGTTTGGATACTGATGTCACTAACCAAAATATATGCAATCAAGTTTGTAATATTAGTGCAGGTAGTCCTTACTTAGTTGCAGATACTTCGATCCTTCAATACATGGACTGGCTTAAAGTATGGATAACAAAAGGATTGATATCTCATAACTCACGGGTTCAAGTTACTCAACATTGATATTCAATCGGCTATGACGTATGAACACAACAGTTCATGCCTCGTACTCTAAAGAAAAAAAAAAGTGTACGTTTCAGTGCGCTTTATCTTCGAAAGAAGAGAAATCTTCTTATGACGTTTGAACACAACAGTTCAAGCCTCGTTCCTCAAAGAAAAGAAATGTGTACGCTTCAGTGCGCATTATCTTCTGAAGAAGAGAAATCTTCTTATTATGACCATTCTCATCAACATGCTTCATGCTTTTTCCATGCGCTTCAGTTTTCAAGTGAATCGGACTACTGATAATTACTCTTATTCCACTTGCTCAATATAATGAAGATGGCGACATCATGTGCTAATTTTGCGAGGGAGAAGTGTGAATAGAATACATTTAGATGATAATCACTTGTTTAATCAAGAATGGCATCTCCGTATGCAATTCTTGAGGGGGAGAAGAAGTGTGAATTTTCTGCATGGTTGATTGATATTTGAGAATATATGGTCAAACGGCTCCTAACTCATGTAAGAACCGAGCTTCTTCTTATCGGATCATCTTCACATGTAATTTCTTCTAAGAGCCGTTGGTTGACATCTTCACACGGGCTGATATGATTAAATGACAAAGTGCTTCTAGTTGCTGGGCTGATTTCTTTGATGAACATCTTTCTGTTCTTGTTTGATTGGGAGGGATTTTAATTAAGGGGATTTAATGCCTTTGGTGTGAAGAATATGTTAACTGTCTATTTCCCCATTCAGAAAATCTTGAAGAAGGTCGAGTCTACAGTCTGTTCTACATTTTCTGCTACATGTTAGAAGACTAATGACGAATTGCATTTGATGATCTAAAGACTTCTTCTTAATCCGGGTATTTATCAAACAGATTGTCGGTTTAGGGGAGAGCACTAATTGGGGGAGGGTAAAATGTCTGATTTAATCCCCAATTAGACTTGCTTCAGCAAGTTGATTCTCACAAAGGATTATAAGTGTTCTTCTCAAAAGATTTCAAGTATTTGGGCTTATAATATGTTGCTGATTCTGAAGTGTCTAAACCAGCAAGGGGAAAGGAGACACACATCTAAACACAAAGCGAGTAAACTTGAGGAACTTAATGTCATGACCACAGAGAATCTCAATGTTTTACTCAACAAGGCTTTTAGTGTTATTATTCCAACTACGTGGGGGAAGTGATGTAAGAGAATGTTTCTGTGATAAAAGAGGTACACAAGTGTTAATGATTTCGATGTTATCGCAATCATCAAGGGAGAGAGAATTGTGTATATTGGGGGCGCTCAGCTGTTTCACTTGGGGGCTTAATCAGTGATTCAGTGATATAATCACTTATTCCAAAGTTGACATCCGCAGAGATTGTCTTCCGCAAAGATAATCAGTGATTCAGCATGCTACTTCAGTGTTATCGGTTATTCTTTCTTTGGGCATTTGGGTACTTTCGGTTATTGAGCTTCATACACTTTCTTCAGGGGAGAGAAAAGTATACTTCGAGGTTATTCTTTGTATATCGGACTTAATCTGCTACTTCGATGTTATAAGTTTCTCTGTCTTTGGGTCTATGTGTATTCGGGTTCTTGAGCTTTTTCCTAGAGGCTGACTGCATCAATTCATCTACTTGGGGGAAATTGTTCTCTTGACACCTTTTAGAATGGATTGCTTTAGACTTTAGTGGAATGAAATTTGAGAAGGATTATTTAAATGTGGGATGATACGTTGCTGTTGTTCTATTGGATGATATAACCTCGAACGAAGAATCACGGTGATTATTCTTAGAAGGAGCAGCAAGTTCGATGATAATGATGTGCTTCTTTGTGCACCTGGCTAAGAGAAGCTTGAAAGAAAGCTTTGAATCTGCTCAGCTAAAGGATTTTCGGTTTGGGGGGAAGCTGCCAAAGTCTCACTTTCAGATGGTTCAATTTCTTTCTTCAATGTAAGAGCCTCGGAAGCTTTGGTGGTGAAAGTTTTAGGGATGATGACTTCTATCTTCTACAACGGGGCTGCTCGATATCTTTATCTCGGTACTCGTATCATCATCTTCTTAAACTATATCATCTACTCTATCTTTGTAAATATTCATCAGAAAATCAAAATACAAAAATATAAAACCAACAAAAAGAAAATAGAAAAATATAATACCTTCAAAAAACCCATAAAAATCAGAAAATTTAAAAATACCAAAAATATGTTTTCTCAAGACATGTCTTCTGGTATCGATAACATCTGTGGTCTTAGAAATGTCATTCAATAATGGCACGGGACCATAGATGAAGTTCGAGCAGGAGGTGTAAATATTCTTTTTCCCAAACATGTCTCAAAATACGGCTTACAGTTATTTCAGACTGTAACCCGCGCTTCAAAACTATGGCTTACAGTTATTTCAGACTGTAACCTGCGCTAAAACTATGGTTTGATATTATTTCTGATAGCAACCCGTTCTTCAAGGAAGGAAAGTGCTGCGCTAAATATATTTTCAAAATTTTTCGTGCACTTATCCTAAAACAATATGAGGAAAGCATGTCGAAGGACTGCTGTTCCTAATCAAATATTTTTCCTTCTTAAAATTCTTCATAAAAATATTTGTTTTAACTTAATGGTGGTAAATGAGTTGCTTGAAAAATAATCAAATTCAGAGTTTTTATAAAATTTGCAAACTCAATCAATGACTTCAGCGCTTTTAAAATTTTCAGAAAATGAGTCATTGATTAAGGGGGAGAATGTTTTCAAATTTATATCATCTAACAAACTTTCTTAATCATCCTACGTACTTATCTGAAAAAATATAATTGCCTATGTTGAAGGACTAGGTTTCTAGGATGTGATTGTTAGGATTAGATGATTATAGATTGATGAACACATTTTTTCCCATACCTTTTATGATCTGATTGATATGTTGAATTGACTTTTATTAGTCGATTGATGTTTGGGTGTTGTCGACCACCATATACATCTATCTGTGTTCACTAACGTATGCAGATAACATGGTTTAAAAGAATGTTCCCGATCCGGATCCCCCAATTGAAGATGATTGGATGCCGAAAGGAAAGGGTAACTATATCTTGGGTTGACAAATAAATAAACGGAACTTAATTTGACTTCTATGGATAATTGGCATATATGCAACGTAAGAGGTCTCACTGCATCAGCAGATGGTTTTCTTCATCATCAAATGAAGAAACGGAGCTTAATTGGACCTCTATGAATAGTTGGCATGACAAATGCAACGTCAGAAGTCTCACTGCATCAGCAGATGGTTTTCTTCCAAACCTACAACAACATCAATAGAAGCAGCTCAACCACCTAACGTATCTTTGTGCAGGACAAGTAGTGGATTATAACATTTTTAAAACATTCTGAAAATACTGTTTTGAAAATGGAAAAATATTGGTTTTGAAAAAATAAATTGGAATTAATTTTAAAAATCACCGGAATTCATTTTATCAAAACTTAAGTCACTCAATCATCGACTACGGTCATCGATTGAGGGGGAGAGTGATTTCAAATAAAATATTTTCAAACGATATTTCTTCATATCAAGTCCGTTTTGTACAACAAAAAGTGGTGATCTAAAGATTTAATGTTATGTCATGGTATGATTTTTCTTTAAAACTCAAAGATCTTTCAAAATGAAATTTTTTCTATTCTTGTTTGATTGTGAAATTGTTTTATTTTTCTTAAAGATCTCTTAAAAACTATCATACCTGACACTAACAATCTTTAATGTCGAAAAATTGATCCGTATCAATTATTTTTCAAAATTAAATGTTGCCACGTCTTTGCCCAAAATTTTCTAAATGACTTAAATTAATCGGGATCCAAAATCTCAATTGGTTTGAAATTTTTGATCGGGGGAGAGATCGTGATTTAAATCTCAAATCGGTTTTAAAAGGTGATTGTTTCAAAAGCACTCCTTCCTTCATATGCCAAACGATTTTCAAATACAAGATGCACATGATTGTGGAGGAGCATTTAACCAAAAACCAGAAGAGTATTTAAACAAGGCCACAAATTCTCCCATGTTTTCCAAACCGTATTAAATCATTTGGGATCCAAAATCTCAAAGGGTTTGATATTTTTGATCGGGGGAGAATTTGTGATTTAATATGAAATTTGATAAAAGATGATCGTTTTGATTCAAAGTGCAAGTTCTCTCTAATATGTGCCAAACTCTTTCGTATATCGATGCACATATTGAGGGGGAGCGAATGGTTTCTTAATGGTTTTTGTGATCGTGGATGTACTTCAAAAGAACTCTGTCAAGGAAATTCTTTGGAATTATACCTGATCACAGGCATTACTTGTACTGATCAACGGGGAACCGTGGGCCGTGTACCTCAATTCAACGAAAGTGATCAAAGACACTTTCGTGTGTTTTATTGCTAACTATTGTTTGCAAGTACATTTGGACGGTTGCAGCTGATCAGAATTGAGAAATCAATCCAAAGCCGCATGCTCACAGCATCCACACTTAATTTGAAGAAATCATGACAAGTGCCTATCTACATAACCTGGCTCAGATTTTTTTATACTATGCTTCTGCTACGATGCTGCAAATATCTTGAACCAGTAAAAGCTTTCGCTGCTCTGATGAAAAGATGTCGTGATCCAAAAGTGTGAGCATGTCGGTCCAAAAGTCACAACATCACATGATGGCA
Organism: Chrysanthemum seticuspe; assembly: GCA_019973895.1. Lineage (NCBI taxonomy): Eukaryota > Viridiplantae > Streptophyta > Magnoliopsida > Asterales > Asteraceae > Chrysanthemum > Chrysanthemum seticuspe. The sequence goes on along the minus strand of BPTQ01000009.1, from coordinate 199,755,690 downwards.
ACAAAATAATGGGTGATCCAGAGATTTACTGTGGCTGATGATCTCAAAGAAAGCTCGAAGATCATCATAGATGTGGATGAGTTCAAAGACCTCCACTTAAAGTACAAAGCAGTCAGACTGTGAAAAATCACTGCTAAAGCACAAAGATTGCGGAACTTGAAGAATTATAGTATACGAGCTCAAGAATAGAATGCTAGGACACAAAATGTAATTCATTGGGTGACCTCCCTTAGGGGGAGATTGTTAGGATTTAGAAAATCCATAGTGAAGAGTCGGTCACCCCAACTCTAGTCTAGCATATGTTAGCTCGTAGACATTACATTATTTACTAGTTATTTAGTTAGTTATTTAGTTTAGAGCAACACCGTGGAGGACGAACGGGTCTTTACCCACTGTATGCCTGATCCACAGTCCGAAGGAGGACGTATTGTATGTTACTATAAATACCCTCTACCTCCTAAGGTAGAGGTTTGGACCTTTCATTCTAATCTAACCTTTTCTCTTTTGTTTTCTTTCTCTCTCTAGAAAGGCTCCCAGCTTCTACCTTCTCTCTCTAAACTTTTGTATAATTCGACCCAGATATTGTTATGTGATGTGTTTATGAAATCCAATATGTTACAAAGATAAAGTCGATAGATTATGTAGGTTCCCCGTGAGAAAGAAACAAGCCCTTTTAAGAGGAACTTGAGTAGCTTGGGATGTTTGGTGCAGTGCGTCACTAGGTCCATGACGTCTTGTCTTCAATACCAGTGTTACCTTAGTAAACACCAGTAGAAAAAGTATTGAACCCGGTTTCTGCCCTAAGGTTGAATTAATGGAAGGCTATTTCTTTTCACCCTTTTCACATTCAATTGTTTTTCATTCTTCAACCCCTTCAGTGCTTACCGAGACTTCATAACTAGAACCTTGTTGGGTTTATTCCAGTTCTAGCTCTTTCTCAGTCGGCACTCTTCCCATTTCTCACTTTTCTCCTTTTATTCATCATACCTAAGGACTCTACACTATCTAGTGGATTGTCCCTGGGTAGATCCTTCCGGCTCTAGCGGGATCGTAGGAACGAATACCTAACCTAACCATCCTTATATCACCATACATAAAGTAAATTTGGTCGGTCTTTTTGGTATTGTTCATCTGCCATTGGAACCAATTGAAAACCATTTGAAAATCAATCCAGGTACTTGTGATATATTATCAAAGCATTTTGTACCTGAATTGTTTTTGATATTTCAGAAAAGCTCCCCCTAAACATGTGCATCGTATATTTGAAATCATTTTGGCACATGGAGGCAGGAGGCAAGAGGAAGATTTCACTTCTTTGATTAACCTTTTCTAAAAATATCTACATCATTTTCCCGATCTGGGAAAGGATGTGGTTTTCAAAAAGTTGCTCCCCCTCAATGTGTGCATCGAGATATTTGAAATATTTTAACACATAGAGGAAAGGAGTTCTTTTGAAGTACGTTCACGATCGCAAAAGCCGTAACGAAACCGTTAGATCATCGATCAATGTACTTTTATGTTGAAACGTAGAAAAATTAGTACCTTGAAAGTTTATTTTCCTTTTGAAATGCTCCCCCTCAATATGTGCTTCGAGATTCGAAAGTGTTTAGCACATATGGGAGAGCAATATGCACATTTGAATGAAAACGATCACCTTTTATCAGATTGCTTATTTATATCACATTTTCTCCCCCGATCAAATATTTCAAATCTTTTGAGATTTTGGATCTCAAGTGATTTAAATATGTAAGAAAAACATGTTGGAGAAAAATGTGTCCAGTTTTATATAATCTGAAATGGAATACTCCTAAGTTTCCTTTTTAGAATAAAAGGGAACCTACTAGCCATAACCTATCACTACCATATACATTATAGTTATAGTTGTTCATAATACAATATCCACATAACAGATACTTAAAAACATAACAAAGCTACTACAGGAAGATGTCTTCATTCAGTTCGTTGAAGTAGCTTGTAATGTCCTTCACGTAATCTTCCACCCACAAAACTTTCAAGACTGCGGAAGATCTTTCTTGTTTTAAGTCTTCGTCTGATCGCAGCAACAAACTCTTCACACCTCTTCAAATCCTGTTCAGACCAGAATCTAGTTTTCTTCCACGGCTTCAAGTCAAGTTTGATTTCCTTCACCCTTGAGTTCAATTCTTCTTCAACCATCTTGAGTGTACCATCACTGAACTTGTATAGCTCGCACAACCTCATTAGCATTCTTGACCCGTATATATCTGTAAAGAGGACTGCTCTAGGGGTGTCAATCACTGTGTAGTCGTGACGAAATTCATGTCCTGTGGCTTCCCATTTAGGTCTCGTTAGATTGACCTTAGTCTGGTAGCTTTCCACACCTAGTTGAAAATCACCAACTCTTTGTCGAATGACTAAGCCCCTTATCCAAAGATTGACAGTAGCAGAGAGTGCCTTCTTTTCTCGAATAGGCAGATGATCAAGATGTCCTTGGAGGTTCAGAAGATAAAGATCTTCAAAATCATTTGGTAACAAATGTTTGAAATCGTTTTCTTCAATAACATGATTTTTCAAGTCTGCTCTTCTCAGGACGATTTTCTTCAGATAGTAATTGGGAAGATTTCCACACTGACCACACTTAGAATACGCAGCTTGGATCGAACAGGTCTCTTTTCAGCACCATGTCTATCAATGTAGAATTTCTTCTTCTTGAACCACCAATGAGAAATGCCGTATGAGGCAGCAATGTCATACACCTGTTCCTTGTTAACCCAGAATTGATCGGGTACCAACCGCTCAAGACCTGGATCTATGTAGGTTGCAGCTTTCATCTTGGAAATAGATAAAGCTGGTTTTCTTTCTGCAGTTCGAGCACATAGATAATCCAGGTCATGGTTGAATAAGAACTCTGATTGGATTGTCAATTGTCCTGGTTCACCTTCGAGAGGAAGAGGGTTGTTAACATCAAAATGATTGATCTGCTCACTGACTTTATCATTCAGCATTTTATTGCATTCTTCCATCTGGTATTGAAGCTGATTAGCATCAGAGTGGAAGACTTTGACGATTTCAAACGCTGGGCCTTCAAGATCTTTAGGAGTGATTGACGAAATTCCCTTCTTCTCACAAAACCACTTCATAAAGCTTCCCATATCCCCTATGAAGTGAAGAAGAGAGTCTTCTGCTGGAGCTACATAGTTGGAATTAATGGTTGTAGCCCAATTGTTGTCAGGGATTATCAAATCAGACTCAGGAATGGACCATGAAGGTTCAGGAGTTTGAGGTTTATCTTTGGTGAGCCAGCTTTGAGTCATGTCCTTTGATGGTGCAGTCCTTGACGTTTTGATGTATTTACCCTTAATATAAGCGTCCCACCAATCTTCTTCTTCAGTAACTTTTGGAATATGCTTAGTGGAGACGTCATTGTCTTCTGATTCTGACTCTTGAGTAACATAAGACTCTTCGTTAAGCATCTGCTCTTCAGGGATAGAAGAGAATGTGGGTGTAAATATGGAATCAACCGTGGTCCAGGCCGTAGACTTCTTCTGAGTACCTTGACCACCGGATGAACTGGTTTGATTAGAGGGTTTCGGTGGATATGTTGGTGGATTTGTGTTAATTGTTGTGGTTGTACCAGGAGATCCACCAGTACCAGAAGTTCCAGCACCACCAGTTGGAGGAGGAGGAGGAGGTGGAGATTTAGGACCTTTATGCAACGACTCCAACACAGAAGTCCTCCTTTTCTTCTTTGCCTCTCTTTCACGAATGTCCTCCAGAAACTGTAAATGATTATCGTGCTTTATCGATTCTTCGAGAGCCACGAATAACTTCTTATGGACCTCATCTAGATGCTCATTAGCTTCATACATTTTATCCGAAAGGACTGCTCTCATATCTGAAATGGGTAAGTATTTAAACTGTTGAAGCAGTGGAGCTTGCATTGCCCATTCTACAACATCTTTAACTTCGGCTTCAATGGCGTCTGCTACACCTTCATCGAAGTTAAGGTTCTCCAGCTTGGAGATACGACGCTCAAGGACGTTGATAGATTTAGGCAGGTGCCTCTCAAGAGCTTCAATACGTTTCACTGCCTTGTCGAGCAATTGTTCAGATGTTAAGATCAGAGGTGGTGATGCCGGTGGAGTGTCAGTGTCATTAATTGTGAAAACTGGTTCGGGTGATGAATCTTTAGCTGGTTCGGGTGGTGGAAGTGCGGTTGTTTGAGCAGGTGCTGACATCGGATGGATGGTTGAGGTGTCTTGCTGAATGGTGACTGAGAACATGGACTGTACTTTTTCCTTTTCATCGTTTTGCTTGTCAGACCCTATGTCCGAGGATTTGTCCTCAAGGAATTGATCACCAAAGGTAAAGTCAGGCTCCAAATTATTCAGTGATGACAGAGATCCGGTGGATATGTTTGATTCTTCCAGGTGCATGGGTTCCTCAGATCTTTGCTCAAGAAAATCCTGTGTAACTTTCAGCAGTTCATTACCCTCAACTTCTGTAATTAGTCTATCAGATTCCGTTTGTTCAATCTCTGTTTCAAGCACTGTAACTTCTTCAGTAGGGACTGATTCCAGGCTCTTTGATTGAGTATCGGTTGAGGCTGAGGTTTCATCAGGTGTGTCTGGCACATCTTTTTCCACTCCAGATTGTACTTATGCTGTAGATGATTCAACATTTCTTTTCTTGAGTACAAATTGGGTAGTAGTTTTTGTAGGTGGAGAAGAGATTGTCAGTAGCATTTGAGTGGCTTGTTCTGCTTCTACTCCAGCAATCCCTTTACCTTTGTCTTGTGTGGCAGGTGCGGCTTGTCGAGGTGGTGGCACAGGTTCTTGTAACATAACTCCTCCCACTGGAGGTCTCTGAGACACGTTTAGGGAATCCAGGCTTTGTTGAATCCCTTGTTGTAGTGCAGCCTCATCTTCATCCATTAAACTCATGTGTCTCTCAGGAACATTGGATCCTTCATCTTTTCCCTTGCTGGTTTCTCTCTTTCTCTTTTTTTGCTTCCGTGATGAAGTGTCAGTAGATTGAGGTCTATCAAGTCTCTTCTTGGGAAGGGCGACGAATGAGGCTTTCGAGGATGATTTAGTGCTAGAAGTAGACTTTGTAGACTTGGGTTGTGAGGGATCGGGAGTGTCGTCAACATTCGATCTGGATGCCCTTTTCTTGTATTTTCTGAAGTAATCCGCCTTCTCATCGGTGAGAAGAGCATCAGGAATTAGCATACAAAAGATCTCTTTATTAACTCCTTTGGCAACATATTTGAGGTTACCAAGTACAAATTCATCACTTGCTTCATGGAGGACTGACTCACTCCATGGATTAAACTGATGTGTCTGTTGCAAGAACTGAATGACGAGCTTCGAGAATCTTATGCTAGGAATTACAAATTTGTTCTCTTTCTTTCTTCCTTTGGCTTGATTCTAAACATTTGTTCTGTCGGTGATGAAAGTATGCATAGACAACGAGAATTCTTCCCAAATGCGTTATGTGACATCAATATTCACCCCTTTTATGATTCCCCACAGGATTTGCAGAATAGGAGCCCTCACTTTATCGAACCCTGAAGTTTTGCCAGATAAGCATAGGTTGAGAATAGTAGCAATGGCTCTCCATGGTTGATACATGTTGGCGGTGATGATATCTGAAGCCCTTGTTACGTTAACTTGATAACCCAACTCATTGAGAAAGTCTATTAGTTCTTCAGCAGTAGGTGGAGGGACGGATTTTTTTGCAGGGTCACATGGAGTGATTTCAAGGGCCTTACTGAGAATCTCAGAGGTGATTTCATACTCTTTATCATCAAGCGTACAAGAGGAAGTGGCTGAGATCTTGTCCCAAGTAACAGTGTTCCAAAATTGTTGTAGGTAGATGGAAGGGATCGTGCATCGCTTGGTCAAGGCACTAAAAAAGTTAGTGTTTTCAGAATATCAATGGCAATCCTGAAGATTGGATTTGGTTGTGTCCTATCCATGTCCACATAGCAGTTGCTTTTGGCAATCTCAACCCATTTATCTTATGGACGAATTTACTTGTCTGTAAGAACTGTGGGTAGAGTAGAGGTAGCAAGGTTCTCGGAAGAGGTTGTGTCTGCCATTGAAATTCTGTAGAATCACACATACAACAACAGTATTCGAGAGCATGTTAGGTTAGACATGGTTAGCCAATCAATCTTAATGCAACCTCATGACATAAGCACAATGAGTAGTATACATGACAGATTAACTAAAAGCATATTGATATACTCAGAAAATAGGTTAAGTTGCTTCAGTAATTCTCAGAGTAACAAATCACTTTGACAAGGTTTTCTAGAGACAAGTTGCTTATGCTTAATTGTTAAAAACAAGTTGCTTTAATAGTTCAAAAGAGACAAAACACTTTAATCAAAGTGTTATAACAAGTCGCTTAATCAATTTGTCAAGACAAATCGCTTCAAATAAAACCAGAGACAAGTCGCTTTTATGAAAATGTTATAGCAAGTCGCTTTAATCAACTTGTCAAGACAAGTCGCTATAAGAAAAACCAAGGATAAGTCACTTTTGTGAAAGGTTTTAGCAAATTCGCTTTTAGAAAACATGTCATGACAAGTCGCTATGAGAAAAACAAGGATAAGTCGCTATGAGAAAACCAAGGATAAGTTGCTTATGAGTATCTACCAGGAATACCCTATTGTATAACAAGTCGCTATAAAGAATGTCCAACATATTTACAACTCGCCATCAAGAAAGTATATACCAAGTCGCCACCAAGAACAACCTATTGTACGACAAGTCGCCATCAAGAACGTGTGTTGACACATCCAAATGACACTAATCACACAACCATATGAAACATCAGGCATAACCAAATCACTACAACGATCAAATACAACCACGAAACAAGCATAAACATAAACATATAACATCAACCCAACAATCACATAAAAATGTTACAAAAATACGCACAAGGACGACCATTTAAACACACAAATGCACCATCAATTCCAACTCAAGGTACCCTAAATACAACCAATTCAATATTAAGCACCACCATTAAACAAAACCACAAACTAACCTAGATAAGGAATTTATTGTCGCAGATGAATCAGTCTGTGGGATCTGTTAATAGAGGTGTGTTAGAGAAGGCGTTAGACATAAGAGATTCGAAACAAAAACTTTAAAATCAACCTACCACACTCAAATCACTTCAAAACAGGCCACGTTAGAGAGAGAGAGAGAGAGAGAGAGAGAGAGAGAGAGAGAGAGAGAGAGAGAGAGAAGTATTTGGGATTTTGAAATTATAGCAAGTGTGACAAGTCGCTAGGGCTTAAGTACCGTTTTCAAGTTTCACAGATTGACACATTCAGTCCTTGTATTTGGTCTAAATGAGACAAATCGCTAGCTACAGGTTATGATATGTGAGACAAGTCGCTACACCCTAATTGAGACAAATCGCTACACCTGATTGAGACAAGTCGCTACAGTTTAAGAACCATTCTCAATTTTAAATAAATGACACATTTGGTCCTTGTATTATGACTGATAGAGACAAGTCGCTACCTATCTTAGTATCACACATCAATATGAACTATTGATACTTTCAACCCTTGTACTTAACAAATTGCATGCAGATACGGTGGATAAGTGACATTCATGTAAAGAATATGACAAGTATCATACCGGTCATAACATGGACAAACCATCTAGCATAAGGCACATAAATCAAACAATCATTCCAAGTAAAGTAAAGTAACAGAGAACACAATTCATAAATCTAACAATCATGCAGAGACAAGATGAAAAATTCTCCCCCTCAATCAATGTCACGAATTAAGAGTGAGTGAACATTGATTGAAATACAACCCCCCCCCCCCATTTAAAATAGAGTATAGCTTCTGTTCGAACTTCATCTAAGGACCCGTATCATTATTGAATGATATTTCTAGGACCGTAGATGTTATCGATAACAAGAGATACATCTTTTATTAGATATTGGGTAAAAAATTTAATTTAATTTTTTTTAAAACAAATTTAGATTAATTTGTACACGGATTAATGAGAACGAGTCCTGAGTCAATTCGAACAGGAGTCAAAGTACGAGGTACATCAATTCTGACAAGCTACAATTCCTGAGTGAGCAGTCTTCATTTTTGTTGGAAACCAGGTCATGATGTTCATGATTGAATTGAGCATTGTACCTGAAAACGACCGAGGACACTTTGCACTAATAGAACATGTAGTATTGCAAATAGATGGGTTAGTGACAGGTGTATCCTCATTTTTGGATGTTGTACAGTCAGGTCTAGGAGTATCATTGATGGGAAACCCATTAAGTCCAACATTCTTGAAGATTTTCCCTGTGGGCATCCACTTAAGACAAGATCTAGGTTTGTAAGTCCGTTTGGATCCTGTGAACTTAAACAATTTACCAGTATGAATCCACTTAAAACAACTGCTAGCAGATTTAGATCCTTTAGTTTCAGAAGAAGATGTCGTCATTTCCCTGTTTTGAACATTGGTCCTTTTGCAATTAGTTTGTTTCTTAGGGGAGTGGTCAGCCATTTGATGCTTCTTATATGGACCAGATGATCTCCTTATATTCCTGATCTTAGAGCTTCGAACATTAAGCTGGGGATTGTTATTTATCATATCGGAATGAGTTAGTGAAGTGACTGGTTTTGACAAAACTATATTCTCATCAACTTGGGAGGCAAGCTTAAATCTTGATGGTTTAAATCTTTCTGTTTTAAATGCATTGGGCTGCCTAACTACAGCTGGATCTGTATTATTAAGTACAATTAGCTTACCCAAGGTCGATGGTTTTGCAAACTTAGTGTTCACCCTATTTCCAATAGTTTTCCTAAGCTCATTTTTTAAGGCAACAATGGTGAAGCTCTTATCCTGAATTTGGGCTTTGAGGGCATCAATATCTGCCAACAAGGAGTTAGTCTGGTCTAACACCTTGGTATTGTTCTATAATAAGTTCTTCCTGAAGGACTCATTTTCCCTTAATAGCTTGGTCACACATAAAGCCAATTCATTATTCCTAGATTTAATCGCATCACTCACCTCATAGTTAAGATTGTTCATCCCTATATTACATTTCTTATGCAGATCTGAGAGTTGTAATTTTAGATTACATATGGTTGAGTCTTTGTCCAGAATCTGGGTTTTTAACTGGTTAATTTGAAAAAACTCTCGAAATTCTGGGAATTCCGGATTTATGCAAGGTTTTGTAGCAAGAAAACTTTCTTCTCTTTGTTGTATTGCAATTTCTAAGGAAATACAATGTTTTTCAAGGATTGAGTATTTGTTTGAAAGTTCATCAAAAACCCTTTTTTAACCATTTCATTTGTTTTAAAAATTCTAGACTCGGTCTCAACCAAGAAACATTTATCAACATCATGTTCAGACTTAGGATCATTTTGTTTAGGTACATAAACAGATGCATTATGTTGATTAGTTAAGGGTACCTCATCACATGACACATGTTCATTTGTCGGTCTGATATATGCATTCACATCATGCATAACAAGATTCACTAAACTACTGGCTGTTTCAAGCTTATCTGTCTCTGAGCCTCTGTATTTAGTGTAGCCGGTTTCATCATCCTTTATTGTAACTGATATTCTGCATTCAGTATCACCCGAGCTTTCAACTGAAACATTACCCGACTTATCACAACATTCACTTAATTACACCTGACACTCATTCATCTTATCATCCTCTTGAGCAGCTTCCTTAATGTACTTTTCCACATTATCCATAAGTTGGATAAATGTATTAATGAACTCATGAATTTCCATTCCAGTATGTTTCTTGAAAGAAATTCCAGTCACGTGTTGATCGAAGTCTACGGAATATTCCCCATTGATGAATGGCTGAAATTGGTTGTGGATTACCTGAAGTGCAACATTGGAATCATCCTTCAATACCTTCCTTTTGGTAATTTGAAGCTTCAGTTGTTCTAAGTTCAGCAGCAAGGTTCTTGTCAATGTAGGTAAGTCCTGGCGGAAAAGAGCAATACATGTTCGATCCCCAGTTGTAGATAACAGCTGTATGAGGTGCAGATGAAGTAGTTGATAGGGCTTAATGCTGCATTCCATTTGCTTTGCATCATGTATCATTAAGTGTGGTTCTTTGTTATTTGACTCAGAATGTGAAGTGTTTTGATCATAATTTGTTGAATCAATCATGGTTAAACTTTCTGAGTAGCAAACACTTTCTTTGTTCTGTGAGGTATCATAGAGTTTGAGCACTTTGGAGATTAAAGGGTCAGTGGTGTAAGACAATGTGTTGATGGATATTAGGCACAAGTCGCTTGCATTAATTCACCAAGTCGCTAAAGACCTTGAAGACAAGTCGCTTCTCACACAAGTCGCTAGGTATACAAGTCGCTAGAGAGACATTGCTTGTGAGACACAAATCGCTATAAGTACAAATTGCTAGAGAAAAATCGCTAGATGCACAAGTCGCTAGAGTAACAACTCGCTAGGTGGACAAGTCGCTAGGGACAAATCGCTAGACAAAACAGTGCGTCCACTACTTTTGTCCTTTTTGTCGTTTTGTCTCAAGAGACAACACGCTTAGTGCACAAGTCGCTTCCCACAACAAAGACAAGTCGCCGAAAAAATAGTGACAAGTCGCTAAGAAGAAATCTAGTCCGTGACACAAGTCGCTAGGTAGAAATGTTCAAAAACACCACTTTTCAATCCAAAAACAACCCAACCACACTGATTCAAGCCTTCCAAATCAAAACCTAAGCACTTATAATGATTCTAAACACAAAAGTACAATCAAAATCCAAACTTTAACACTAGAAATAGTCCAAATTATGCAAATACCACTAAACTTTTTCAAACCCAAAAACCATATAAAACCACTAGAAATCCAAGAACATGTAAGAGAGATGATCAAACCATGGCTCTTGATACCATTTGTAACATATTGGATTTCATAAACACATCAAACCATTACAAATATGGTGCGTATGAATATATGGTTTTAGAGAGAGAAAGTGGAGTGTTCTAGAGAGATAAAACAAATGGAAGGTTAGATTACTCAATGAACATCCAACCCTCTCCCTTGTGGGGAGAGGGCTATTTATACAAAGTATTACGCCCTCCTTCGGGCTGTGGATCAGGCATACAATGGGTAAAGATCCGTCCTTCCTCTACGGTGTTGCACTAGACTAATCTACGCTAATAACTAACTAACAAAAAACGTAATAAACGATATGTCTACGAGCTAACTTACGCTAGACTATATTTGGGGTGACTGATGCTTCACCATAGAATTTCCAATTCCTAACACTAGATTTGCTATTTACGGCGTAACCTTATAAGTGGTTACGCCGTAGTCTTCTATAAACTTGGTTACGCCGTAGTTGATGTAGTAGTTACGGAGTAAGTATCAGCGGCGTGGAACCTCATTTGACCTAATATAGTTACGTCGTAGCCTTTGGGAAGAGTTACGCCGTAACCTTCTGATAAGTTGGTTTTCTGAGTCACGCAATAGTTAGGGCGTAATGTGAGAGACGAGTTACGCCGTAACTTCTTCAAAATCAGCATACTATGATAAATCTTTAGATAATTCTCCAATTCCGCGTCTCTTTAGCTCCAATGCTCGTAATTTACCTGAAAGTGGAAAACAATAGAAAACAAGCGTAAATCCATATAAATGATATAAATTACAAGCATTATCGGTGGAAATTGACACTTAAAAATCAGGACTATTTGACGTTATCAAATATCCCCCCACTTGAACTCTACTTGCCCTCAAGTAGACCTTATTAGAAAGATTCCTAAAAAGATATCTCCCAATACCTGGAAAATATAAGTTTACAAATCCCTTATGCTAGAATAAAACAAAGCCGAACACCTCACGAAAGGGGAACAAAACACTCAAATCTCTCAACTATTCTAAGTGTCAATTTCAGGGTGATCACTCAATCGCACAGTCATAGCATGTATTCTATCATAAGCTTGGCGGTTACACAAATCTCCACCACTAGAGTTAAGGGCTAAACAATTCTCGAAGGCAATATGGGTAGACACGACAAAGGTTAAGGGGTGACTCGTCATTACTAACATGTCACGGCGAAGTGGACAAAATCAATGATACATGACCAAATCCATGGCCAAGACACCAAAGATTGCTCGCTGCATCACCTAGACATGCTTCATGACTAAAGGGTAGGATAAGACATGAGATATATAAATGGTGTAAAATAAAAAAAACAAGCAGGTAGTCTAAATCTATAACCAAGTCATCACCACTTACCGTCCGCAAAAAGTTCAAGCTTTGAAGTCAAGAAACCGGATCATGAAATATAAGGTAGATGTGTCATTAGAGGACATCGTGATGGGCACACTACCTTTTCTCCAACTGTTGGCATAATTACCAACTCCAATCTTCAAATGTGACCGAGGTGGCCTCCTCGATACTAAATCTATAAAGCTCATAATATAGTGCTTATAACATCGCACTTTACAATAACATAACAACTATTTTTTTTTTCGAATCACCTTTTTTTTTTTTTTTTTTCAACATAACAATAATAATTAAACATAATATCCCCCCACTTGAGATGAACAATGGGAATTCGGGGGGTCTTCAATGATCTTCAGGAATGTTGTCGATGAAAGCGTGATTTCCGAACCTTTCCACTCGAACCTTGAACTTAGGCAAATGATAACTTCCCAATCACAAATAAAGACTACAGGGTAGGCTAAGGTGTATAGGTGTATCAAAACAATATATCGGGTTAACAAAATGAAAGGAATGGCTCGGATGGGTGTATCTAGGGGTATCTTGCACTAAAGGTGAGTGCAACAAAAGGGTTTCACATGGGGGTCGAGAAGTCGAGGTGACTAATCGATAGACACACAAGGGTAGGCTGTTTGGGTGATAATCCTATAATATTTCCTTCTAAAACTGAAAAGTCCAAATACATCGAGCTAAATCAACATACCTCGTCTATGGTCTCGAAATGATGCAAAGGCCAAGTTATAAAGTTTACAAGCTACCGGCACACTCATAATTTGTTGGATTTGGGGTAAAATATTGAAAACGGATAAGGCTAATCTCACCATATAATATCAAGGGTTGTATGTGCTCGGTTAAGGTCTACTCTAGTTAGGTTAAGAAAAACATGTTAAATTTTTTTAAAAATGGCATAATTTTTCAAAATAAACTAGAAAAACGAGGGGGAAATAATGTTCAAGAGATAATTCTACTCCCGTACCCCCACTTGAATTGTACAAAGTCCCTTTTGTACTAAGCATTAAATAAAGGTGAAGAGAAAGTAGAATTAGAGCGAGAACTTCCCTGAAATTTGCTCCATAAAGAGATAAGGCCCACGAAAAAGAGACGTTCCTTCGTATAAGCATCATGAACAAACTTCAATCCCTGAAATCACACTACCGACAAGCATAATTCTAAAAAGAAAAAAAAATGAAAAATGAAAAACAAACCTAACTCACTTTCGTAGGAATCATGGTTGCATTTAGCACATGCAACAAGCCTTTTAAACCACTTGGTGTCCCAAGTGGACGAGTTAAGTCTCGTGAGGGTTTACAGGGAACACACCCACAAAGTTCATTTAAAATACTAATACAAGGTTATTGTGTTTTAAAATGACAGAATTAAGGCATAGGAAGGTTACGTCGTAACTCTTTTGAGGGAGTTACGCCGTAACTGGCAAAACCTGACGTAAACTGCAAAGCGAGTGGTTACGGCGTAACCACATAGATGGTATTATGCCGTAATGATTAATGCGTCAACATTCTGCTGCTGAAAGGTTGGTTACAGCGTAATCACATAGATGAGTTACGCCGTAACTCTGGTAAGATCAGCAAACTGCAGCAGTAATTACTTCCTCGTTTCCTGTAAAAATGGTTAGAAAACACAAAACCCTACAGAAATGGAAATAAAATAAAAGAAAGGGATAATTCGGGTTGTCTCCCGAAAGAGCACTTTTCTTTATTTACGAGTCTTTAAGTTAGAATCAGAGCTGCGGGGCTACCAGTGCTTGTTGGTCATTTCGTGGATATGGCAATCTCCACGTTGGATCCAACTTACCAAATTCTCATCCCGCTTGTAGTCGTCCCCCAATTCTAGACAGCCCGAGTAGAAACTCTTAATTTTTTCGTAAGGGTGTTCAATGCCTTTTTCTTTGTCTTCCTTACTGATATTGAGCAGTGGTTGGGCTTGGATCAACTGCCTCTTGGTCCATTTTTAAAGTTCTTGATCATTCTTGGCATTTTGAAAATAGTCCTATCATCGTTAATCTTCAACCATACTAACCCTTCTTTTTCATTTTTATCTAAACCCGACATTTCCTGAAAAGGCTTTCCTAAAATTACTCCCGTAAGTCCATCTTCCACAAATTCACTTACGTCGTCTAAAACCATAAAGTCCACTAAAAATGAATGAGTTCCAACGAAGACATGGATGTTAGTTGCAAACCCAAGATAGTTATTCCCCTTATATTCTAATTCTTTCTTCATAACTCGGTTGTAGCATTCTTTTGACATGATGTTGATTGGGGAATTAGTGTCAATAAATGGGTGGAAGTCGATGAACCCGATTTTGCATGAGATCTTGAGATAATAGGGTTTCTATGATGTATGCAGGTTCCTACCTCATGAAATCTAGGTTGATTAGATTGCGAAAAAGCCTTAACAAAGTTATCTTGCCAATGGGCCATCTCGACGTCACTTGAGAGGTCTTCAGCACTTAATCCTAAATTATCCTCTTCCTCAAAGTTGACGAAAACATCAAAATCTCTCCCTGAATCAACCTCGCCAGGATCCGGGGGGTCGCTAAGAAATTCTTCTAAAGCGTCACCAAAACTGCCTACAGGGCCAAGTGCACATACCTTTTCCGGGGTAGACAAATGTTCATTAGGTCTGAAAGTAGCAATTTCTCCATTAGCTTCAAGAGTTAACTTTCCAGAAAAGACATCCACCTTATTATGGGCAGTGGCAAGCATAGGCCTACCTAAAATGACTGGTATTCTGTTGTCTTCCGGAATGTCAAGAATCACAAAATCTACTGGGAAAAGGAATTTCTTAATCTTCACCAACACATTTTCAACGATACCCAATGGCGATTGCATAGATCGATCTGCCATTTCAATTTTCATCTAGGCTGGCTTTAAGTTACCAATCCCCATACGCAAAAACATCGAATGAGGCATTATGCTAATACTTGCTCCAAGATTAGCTAGGGCATTACACATGTTTAGACACCCGATCAAGAAAGGGAGAGTGAAACATCCTGGATCTTTTTCCTTTTGTGGTAGCTCGTTCCTCAAAACCGTTAAACATCTTTCGTTGAGGTGAATTGTCTCATCATTGCTTAATTCATGCAGAATATTATCATGATTAGTTTTAATAGAATTATTGATAGGTAAGTTTTACCGGTAAAGCTTGGTCCAGAAGTGACTGTCTTTCCATGCTGATTCGTCGCTTAACTTTTTCCGAAAAGGTCATAGGTTCTTCAAGGATAATTTCTACAGTGTGGAAAACTTCTCCTCCTGAGCTGCTAGGTAATCAGAGATGGCTTCTGAACATGAGCTAACACTCTTCTCCAATCTCTTAATTCTATCATCGTGAATCTTGAGAGAAGAGACTGTATTATCCACGAATGTTTTCATCAATTTTTCAATCCTATCATCTCGTTCTCTTCATTCCTTGATGTGGTCAAGAATCTTTTTCTCAAGATCGCTCCCGGTTTTGGTCCCAAACACACTCTTAACCCTCTCAACCCTGCATGCCTCAGCTTCTCTTTCTAACCTTCGTTTTTCGAAAATTTCCCCATAATTGTATTCTTGTTTTGTTATCGTCTTCATTACCTTATGATCGAAATTGTCTCTAGGTCCATACCCTGTATCCATATGCCACTTGTAGCAATGTTCAGAAATCTGTTGAATACATTCCAGGGCTTGGTCAGGAGTCATGCTAGGAATAGGTCTCGGGGAATCGAGAAGTTCTCGTGTAAGTGCATTAATCCCACGATAGAAGACACAGACGATCTGATGTTTATTTAAATCATGGGTAGGGCATCGACAGAGTAGCTCATTAAATCTTTCCCACGCTTGGTAAAGCGTTTCTTCTCCAACCTGACCGAATTGATAGATTTTCCCGAGAAGCTTGGCCATTTTTGAAGGAGGGCAAAATTGCTGGACGAACTCTTTTCTTAGTTTATCCCATGCTCCTTTACATTCGTTAGGGAGTTTGTGATACCATATTTTCGCGTTCCCAGTAAGAGTCATAGGAAAAATCCTTGCAGTGACTGAATAGCTCGGAGTACCTCTGATGTTGAAAAGAGAGGATAAGTGGTGAACTTCTTCTACGTAATCCTGAACGTTCTCATCTTCATCTCCAGAAAACTTAAGTTCGTGTAGCTCTCGAATAATATGATCTGGAATAGAGTATTTCTCAGTATTAGAATCCTGTGTGAAGCTTCGTTGGCAAATCTTATTTGGTCGCTCCAAATACTCCTCCATAGTTAGGTCATTGATATTATTTTCATTGATGACCTCCGGTTCTGCGTCAGACTGGTCTGATTCGTAAAATGAGAAGATGTTGTGAATAGGAACCGGAGAGTAAACTTTCCTTGTCCGAAATTACTTCTTCGGATTGTCGAATGGGGTGGCCAGAAAAGGCCTCGAGCTGCGAGTCTTGTATCCTGACATTAAAGAAAGAAAAGTAAAAATAGACTTAATATGAAATCCTAAAATAGCTCCCCGGCAGCGGCGCCAAAAACTTTATGCATGTTTTACTGACCAAGTTTTAATATTTATAAAGTCTCGTTATACCTATGGTCTACCCTAGTGCACTAACGGGCAGTGTACCCGGTCGTGTGTAGTGTAGTAATCGGTAAAGTCGAGGCGTCCCAAGAGCTATGTGTGATGGATTATTACTAAGTCTAGATGTCACAGATTAATAATGGTTTCGATAGGGATTTAATTAATTAAACTACTAAAGCAGAATAAAGTAAATAAATGGTAAAGGGAAAATCAATAGAGGAGAGTGGTGCTAACCTAGTTAATCCTCCTAGCTAGTTATGTCTACGTCTACTTACTTCCAATTACTTCAGGTAGGGTCAAAGTCGAGAGGACAGCATTTGGTCAATTCGCCCTAACCTATCAGCAAAGATGCCACCACAGGAGAAGTCAGGTGTCCCCTCATAAGACCTGTTGTTCCTGGTCCCCTAAGCCAAGTCATTAAGTACCGCTACATGCTAGATCTATAATAGTGAGCGCCCGGCCGTTAGGAACTTAGACACTCACCCCCTAATTCTTAAGTTCATCCAAACGGTAGGTGATCAGTTGGTCAAACCGCACAAGTAGAAAGGGTCGTCAGTTGGTCATATCTTACCCTTCCCGTCTCAGTCCGCTCACCTAGGGTCAGTTGGTCATATCTCTTAGGCAATTGGACTCTACCGCCATTCAAAACTACCGAACCAAGGGTGGCTACCAATAAACTATGCATGCATACACTTAGAAATAATTGTATGGAAGTAATGTAAACGCAAACAAAACAATTAAGGAATCATAACTAAGCCAGCACCAAGAGGTGCTTAGCCGCTCATATTAATCATACAAACCTATTCAATATTCAAAGGTACGAAATACATGAATTGAAAGTAAACAAAATATAAAATGCTAATGCTTATCGTAGGGGAGTGATTTCTCCCTTGGAGACAGCTCCGTATGCTCCTCTAGACCTGCCTTGAGCTTTTTCCAACGTTATCTGGTTGTTGTGTATGGAATGGGATGATTAGAAATGCTGGAATTCGTGGGGTATTTATAGGCCAGATCTGGGTTACGGCGTAACTATAACAAGAGTTACGCCGTAACCTTCTATTTCTTCGTATTTTGCACTAGATCTGCTAGTTACGACGTAACCTTATAAGTGGTTATGCCGTAGTCTTCAATAAACTTGGTTACGCCGTAGTTGATGTAGTAGTTACGGCGTAAGTATCAGCGCGTCGTGGAACCTCATTTGACCTAATATAGTTACGTCGTAGCGTTTGGGAAGAGTTACGCCATAACCTTTTGATAAGTTGGTTTTCTGAGTCACGCAATAGTTACGGCGTAATGTGAGAGACGAGTTACGCCGTAACTTCTTCAGAATCATCATACTATGATAAATCTTTAGATAATTCTCCAATTCCGCGTCTCTTTAGCTCCAATGCTCGTAATTTACCTAAAATTGGAAAACAATGGAAAACAAGCGTAAATCCATATAAATGATATAAATTACAAGCATTATCGGGGGAAATTGACACTTAAAAATTAGGACTATTTGATGTTATCAATCATATTGAGACTCAAGTTGAACAAGATGAACCATTGTCTAATCCAGATCTTGAGCTCATGACCAACTTAATTTAGACCACCCAATCTCAACTGGAAAAGTGCAATGACATCAATAAGAAACTGCAAGATAAAATTGCATTAATGATGTTTTGAAGATGAAAGTTTTGAGAATTCTGAGAGTCTAAAGGAGGAGGCATTTGGGAGCCATTCACATTATTCTTATCACCCTTCAATTGTGAAATTTGGGTTTTCAATCTTTTGATCGTGTTACAATGAGCTCGAATCTGTTCATCACGTTTGCTTATTTCAAAAACTGCATCAAACTCAGGAGCATCCGAGGATAACTTGACATTTGAGGTTTAATATTTTCTTTGAGATGTTGAAATTTTAATTGCAAAGCAAGATGTTCAACTTCCAATTTATAAAAATGTTTGACCAAGTTATCATGATCATCCTGTTCAACTTTATCATGCAATTTTGAATTTGTGATTTCAAGCTCAATGACACGATCATGGGAAACTTTTAATGCAACAGTTAATTCATGAAATTGAGACGCAGTAATAGAATAATTTATAACAGTGTAGAACACATCTTGAGCAACACATTGAGAGATCAAATTATCATTAATTATGTGCAGATTCTTTATCTCAATTTCATTACTCTTAAGCTCACGTTCATACATACTGACCTCAAATTCCATATCATTAAACATCTTTTTCATTTCTTTAATCTCTGTGTCTATTCCCTTTTAAAGACTCTCAAATTGTTCTTTAAGTTGTTTAAAGAAAGGCATGACCTCAGTTAAATAGCATTCTTTAGTTTGTTCAAAACCCCTTTCCCCTTCAGTTATCCCAGTGGGTGTGATTCTCTTCTTACGCGTTTTCTCAAAATCAAAAAATAGTTGGTAAACTACATAAAGGCTGATTAAGGTCTTGCTATTAGTGGGAAGATTTCTAGGAACTAAATGCATTTGTGTATTTGGAGGATACACAGTGGCTGGAGGCAATTTCCAACAAGGGGGATTCTTAGTAACAAGATTATCTGCCTTTTGCTTATCTATATCTTTCTTCCAGAAAACTTGTTCAGGGGTTAGTTGAGTTTGAGGTTTAAACATGTTCAAGGAAATCCAGTTTTCCTTAGTGTAATCATGGGGTTTAAACGTTATATTATACTTTGTACACTTAGGATCATTTAACTTCTTAGCCATTTTCTCCCTAGAAGCATCTTCTAATTTTCTATCCTCATCAGTGCTTCCTATACACGATGTTGTTTGCCTAGGCTTAAGAATCTCATTACCATCATAGACTACCTTTTGTGCAGCTCTAGAAACTTTTCCATACTCGAGATTGGGTACCTCTACAAGGGGGATACTATGTTTATCGCTTAAGACTCTATGCTTAGTGATCATGTGAGCAGTCTGAATGGTGTTCCCTTGTATGTACAGTTTGTTTTCAAGTTTTGTTTTTCAAAGTTGTGGAAAACTAGAAGGGGGGGTTGAATAGTTTTACCAATTAAAAACTCATTTTAAACTATTTAGATTGACTTATGTCAATCTATTTGGATGTGTGTTGGATGTTGATAGACAAACATATAGGAATATAAATATATAATGAAAAGATAAAGAGTAAAAAGCACAAAACCACAACGCGAGTATTTATTGTGGTTCGGCTATAAGGACACCTTCCTTGCCCTAATCCACTCCCCGAGTCACCTACTCGAGAGTTCGTAATCACTACACAACACCGACTCCTTATGGTGGAGAAACCTTCACAATGTTGCCTACTCTTTTTTCCGGTACTAGGCTAACCACCGGGTCCTTTACACCAAAGAGAACCAATCCTATCACAACGTCGCCTACCCTTTATCAGGTACTAGGCTAGATAACGAGTTCCATTATAATGGAGGAACTACTACCCAACACTACACCAATCACCTAACCCCAAAGGAGATCAACTCCTTATTACAACATCATCAAGGATATCAATATCCTTGGATCCCATACTAATCTATCTTGTACATCAAAACACACCATATCAAATGTACTTCTTAGGTACCTTTCACTAATGCCTTTGACTAGATCTTCAAGACACCCTTCACTAATGTCTTGTGACTTGACTTCTAGGCACCCTTCACTAATGCCTACAATACGGACGATCGATACCCTTCACTAATGTTTTCGTCTTGACACTTGAGAAATCTTTCACTAATATCTTCAACACTACACATCTTAGTTGAAAGAAAAGAACCATCAACAAGAGGACTTCAGTAGTCTTGATGATGAGGAAGCATGGCAACTCATGGACTTGAGCTTGCTTGACTTTAAAGGTGGTGATCTCGCCTTTAAGAGGAACCTACAGGATCACACAAAAACAAAACTACAAACATAGATCACTTGGATCTGGGGTTAGAAAGTTTTTTACTCAAGGAGAAAATATGTGAGAAAGGGGTGAGAAACAATGAAGAACTGGCTCACTATTTATAGAGAGAAAATGCCTACTGTTCCCCGGATCCCTCCCTTAAGGGATCCATCTAGCGTAAAGCTAGGGATCTGTAGGACGCTCCTCTTTGCCCATGGGTATTTTGGTCATGGGTTATGGGTTGATCCATGGGTATTTCTTTAGATACAATGTATCTAATGAGTGCCATGTATAACCAACCCACTTATCCTGATCGGAACGATTGAAGAAAGAAAGAGAATGGTGTCCCCTTTCGCCGAGGGGACATCGTCGGAGAACAATGTCGGGGACAGGGTGAGAACCTTCCGTTGCTTACACCCTTTAAGTGTTGCTTCTTCCGGGGATAGGTCTGGTTTCAAGATCTATGAACAAGATAGATCCCTAAATCTCCATTTGAAAAAAGAGATGAATAGATAAGGCGAAGCCAGCTGAAGGAAGGGCGCTAACGAGCAAGAAAATGGATGCGCTAACGCGCAACGGCTTTCCTTTCTCTGATAGAGGCTCGCTTCTTCAATTCAAGTTCAGCTATCCTAAAGGAGAAGAAGGAGTAGGAGCAGAGCGGAGAATCTTTTTTTATTCCAGCCGAGAAGACTAGTAAAAGGAAGGATCAAGAATGTTATATATTTCAGGAGCTAGATCAGTTGCCGATGAACAAGTCAGAATTGCCTCAACAAAAATAGATGGAATTGGGCCTAAAAAAGCCATTCTGGTTCGTTATCGATTAGGTATCAGTGGGAACATAAAGATAAAAGAATTAACTAAGTATCAGATCGACCAAATTGAACAAATGATAGGTCCAGTCAAGTGGGTATAGGTCAATAACATGGGTTATGGATATGCTCCCTGGGTTGTAGTTATTTACCCATTATATAATACATACTAGTTATGTATATATTTGCCCAATATGTAAACACTAGTTGTTGTACATATGTATTACTAAATCATAAAATCACTTATACTTGTTTTAGTGTTTTATGTGAAAACGTAAGTGTGTTAGAAAACTATTGGCTCAAACTATTTACGTATTTTATTTGTTTCGTTAAAATAATTTTACGTTTGTTATCGACAAAACATTAGAAGATCGTAAAATATAAATAAACGTTTTTACGTCTTATTTGTATTAACAATCTCCCCTTTTTTGTTGATGACAAAACATAAAATTATTTTAAAGAAAAGCTAAAATTCGTAAAAGTTTGAATTTGTAGTTTTTACTTACTTCTCCCCCTTTTTGTTGAAACTAATACATTGTTTTAAGAAAAACATTGGAAAAATAGAAAAGAAAGAAAAAGTAGAGAGCAAGTAACAGGAAAGGATCTCATCTTAAATCCCCCTTGACGAGTCCATCCCTATGTGAGGGCGTCAAGAAAAATAATACTAAGCTAGTTCATTTGCAACTAAGTTTGTAAAAGATTTTGTCTATGTGACGAATATGCTCCCCCTTGATGATTGCAACTTTGCAAAGGGGCATCATGAAATGTAATCCTAATACTGCAAGTGATTTTGCAATGTATTGCTTTGACACAAAGCTCCCCCTAGCTTTTAGAGTGTCAAAGTCTTCATGTGTAAATTGAATAACTACAAAACAAAGGTTAGAAAACAAGTATAATGCATAATTTCCTGCAAATATGACTCAAGTTAGTAGAAAAATAGTTTCCTGTCTCACGGATCCCACGGTTCCCTCCTTGTAGGGATCCGTCTAGGCTAATTTTAGGGATCTGTCTGGCTGATGACTAAATTCAGCAATGGTGATATAACAAATAATGTTAACATCAAAGTGAAATATGTATTATACAACATAATCATCTACTCAGAAATATAGCAAGTATCATGTAATTTCATTTAATAAAACTAGAGGTATGATATACATGACTCTAAAAACTAAGAAAATGAACGATACATGACTTGGAATTACTAGACTTATCTAAGTAACGCTTGATACTAGGACACCACTAAAATCCTCTAGCTCAAGTTTGTTTATTAATCTCGTCGAAACGTTCGAGGAGCTGACAAAACATGAAACGTTGATCTTCCCGTACTTCATGTATCAAACTTTCAACATGTTGACAATGATAGCAATCTTTATCATGGCTAGGTAGTGGTGGTGGAAGAAAAGAAATTTCTTGATGCAAAGGATCAAGTGAAGCGGGTTGGGGAGCCTCAAACTACGGAGGGATTGGTGGAGGCACATTGAAGATGGCTCAACCAAGAATGATGGTGGTGGTAGAGAAGTGTCAACTTCCATATGGTCGGGTGGTTGACTTTGATAATTTCTCATAATGAGATTATATGATGGTGACGGCGAAACGGAAGCCGGAGCTAGTGTTGACTCAACGCCTTGATTTTGTACCATTATTCCTCCTAATGAGGAGAATGTTGCTGGTGGAGGAGGATGAGACGGCCTAGGAGGAAAATCCTCTAAATTGTAGAGGTGTGGTGATGATAGTGGAGTTGTGAATGAGATAACTCTAGGAACCAATGGTGATGGTTTAGTGGAGATGGGATTGTTTGGCCTAGGAGGTATGGTGGTGTTTGGCAAAGGTAGTTTTTTGGGAACTATCCTTTTAGGGATTGGTTTAATTGGTGGAGGAGAAATCCTTGCATTTGTGGATTTGACCAGAGATGATTCGGTTGAAGAGATTTCGTGTACAACACGAGCAATTTTCTTGGGTGGTTCTTTAGTGGATGAGTTACCACTTGGAGTTTTCCTCATGATGAGATGATTTCAAGAGGTTTGTAAAGGTTTCTAAGTGCTGAAAATAAGGATGAAGATGATGACTTTAGGAGTCCTAACAATGTGGTTTATAAAGCAAGGGTTTTGGCAAGTGCATTCAAGACTTAAGCCACTAAAATTCATTGGAATGTGATGATTAACATGCATAAGAGTCAACTTCAGAGTTGTACTGATCAAGGAACTCATTTAAGATGAGATGGAGTGTTTAAGTTAGTAAGATGAGCTTGAAATGATTGTTTTAGCTAGAGTTGGCATGAGTCTGTCATACGGATCCCAAGGTTCCCTCCTTTGAGGGATCCGCCTAGGCTAATCCTAGGGATCTGTCTCTCAGCAGCTTGGAAAAGATGCAATGATGTTTTGTTAGGTCTAATGCCTATTTCTTCTTGAGTGTTTCAGTTCATCTAAGTGTCTTAAATGAAGAGGTGCTTAAGTACTTAAGGGTAATGAGTGATGTAGCTAATGATTGCCTTTTATGGAAGAAATTGGAACTTTCATGAGTACCAATGAATGAACAAAGATGACACTAAAGATTTTGAGAGTGTCAAATGGAGCTAAATGATCCTAGAGATCATATAGTTACTTAGGATAATGTTTTGGAGAATATCCTAAAGGCTTAAGATGGAAAAACTAGAATTTGATCAATTTCGACCAATTTTTGAGGTAAGGATGATTATGATTAATTTTGCCATAATTGAAAGATTTACAAAGCTAGATGTGAGGGATCATGTGAGTAAGCTTGAGAGCAGAAGAGTAATGTGTTTAAGTAAAACGATAGATCTACAAGTGTCTTGAGTGTGATCTAAGTGAGTTGTGCATGAATATGAATTTACTCAAATTTAAGAGCTCAATTTGTCTTAAGGCACTATGTCTAGCTTAGTGTGAAGTGATCTAAAGACATGTTTTGAAATACAATGATTATAATTGCATTTTCTGTTCGCCGATCCCACGGTTCCCTAAGAGTAGGGATCCGTCTAGCATAAATTTTGGGATCCGTCTATCTGCTAAGCAAAACCTTTACTAAAGGTATGCAAGGGTTTTGAAAATGCATCATATTTCAAAGTAAGTTTAAGAGGTTCTAACACTAAGATATCAAATGTAAGATGTTTTATTTCATGAAAGAAATTGGATTACATTGATATAGCATGGATACTAAGGATTGATCCTATTTGAAAGATTACAAAGTTCCTTGAGCGTTTTCGCTAGAAGGATCATCAAATGGTTGATGCGTGTTTGCTGATTCAGGAATGAAGAAAGTCTTCATGAGAGATGTGTTCAAAGGTTCCATCATCTTGTTCACAAGTACGTACAACGAACTTTGAAATTGAGGGTGGAGGTACATGATGTTATGGTAAAGGCGCGTCAAGAACATTCCATAAGGGACGAGTTTGTTCTTGGAGCCTTGAAGATTTACAATTTGCCTTGCGAAGAAGTAGGCGAGATTGTATGGTTGTTGTGTTAGCAAAAAGTACATTATGTGAGCACAACAAGCGGGAAGGATTTCTCGATTTCCCCTAAGACTCCAAAAAATTTCCCGTAGGATGAGTGCGAGAGCTTTGTACTCTTCTCGAATATCCTTTGTATAGATGTTGGAATCACTCCTAAACTATATTTCAAGTGTTAGTAATTAATATGTAATAGTTAGCTTAATTATGGCTTTTATGTTAGTTATCATGCCAAGGCTTATGTAGAAAGCCCAAGAGCCTTGGCCCAAGCCCATAAAGGAAAGGAATGGAACTTGCATGTTGCCCTAGTTCCTTCCTATAAATAATCCTTGTAAACCCTCACTTGAGGTTTGGTTGTTCACTTTCATTCATATCCTACGCATAACTCTTCTTTATTCCATACGTGTGTGTTTGATTGTTTTCATCCGATCATCTTATCTTTCTTTCTTACATAGTGATGCTTGTGTTATGAATATGGGAACCTGACAGTGGTATCATTCTGATAACGCTACACGCGTCGTTCGGGGTCAAGGAAACTTCCTTTTCTTCGAGCAAGTTTTATAACACCCTAGGCAGTGAACCTAATCGTTGTAGTGTAGTAATTAGGGTAAGCCACGGGTATTGATATCGTTCTCTAGGGGAATAGGAATGCTAGTAGGGAGTTACTACGCTAAGGTTAAGGTTGAGGAAGATTATTTTTTATCTTTTTATATTTTATGAAAAATGGAAAGGTACGAATCTCGGGTATTGGATTTGGGGGGTTGGTATTTCTACCGATTACTCTACTATTATCTAATTATCTAAACTAAGGTTGTGGGAGTCTATGTCTAATTAATGTGTGCTCGTATGATAGTTTAAAGATGTGTTTACTTAGCTTGTATTACTTCTTAATTATCTCCTATTGATGGTTGAGTGTCACGTCTTATTCCTAGTTGCGTTGTGTTTCTAAAGTTGTAGGGTATGCGTTTCTCCCTAACTCTTTGAACTTACCAAAGGGTCTTGTCTACAAATCCACTTAGAGATTATAGACTCCTACTCTAAGGCACTCTTCGGATGTTTTAGCCTACAATCACTCAGGTAATCATACTCTAAGGTTCACAAAGATGAATCAAGCATTAAGTACACAACGAATGACCTATCGCATTACTAGATCATTAATCAACTAAGATAAGAAACAACCAATCAATATTTAATAATTAAGTTTCATACTTCCTAAGCAAACACACAAATAAATTAGCCGGACATGGAGAACATGCAAGCATACACACAAATAATCAAAGACATAATTGAATTAATGAAGCAAAGACTTATCTTGGTGTAAGATAGGGTTAAAAACCCTAAAATACTGTACAAGACACCTTAGGTTCGGTTTTAGGTTTTTACTCCAAAGACTCTCCACCCAAAGACTGAAAAATTCGGATTCTATATATAAGATTACAACTGCGACGGCGTCACCTTATGTTTAGTGACGCCGTCGTGTCGCCGCCATTAGGGTTTCGTCTTGGCCACGTTAACCTTGCGACGGCGTCACCTTATGTCCGTGACGCCGTCCTCTTCAGCTTCTGACGTCGTCTGGATCGCATCTAGGCCGTCTGAGTAGCGACGGCCTACTCTTTCACAACTAGACGCCGTCCCTTGAAAACACGAGTTTTGAGTTCTGACCCGTCACAATAATTCTCCGACGGCGTCGCAAATAGCTCCTGACGCTGTCGCCTTCTACATTCAGCGACTGTGAGTGTCTCGATTTCGACTTTGGCCATTTTCTTCATATATTCGCGCCTTTCTGTCCAAATAAGTGCCATTCCAGCATTTTGCCTTCACGAGACCTAAAAAGTGAACAGGAACGATATTAAGAAATAACGGATACAAAAGTGATCAAATAAGGACTTAAACGACCCCTCAAAATGGTACCTTTTAAAACCTTATCAAATATCCCTACACTTGTTATTTGCTTGTCCTCAAGTAAATGTGCTTTTAGCCAATTAATTTATAAGTTAGGGGTCATTCAGCATCAATTCAAAACGGTCCACAACACATATAAGCCCCGCAAAAGTCATAACAAGCACGGAAATTACATACTAGCACCTCACATGGGGTGTTTGGATACTCACATCTCTCTCAGGTGTATAAATGAAATATAACAATATAGGAAATGGAAGATAAACACTCATTAACCGGTCCTAGTACATAGATTACCATAGGCTTGAGAATAGATCAAACCTCCATCGCTTTGGCGTAAGCACCTAGGAAAGACTATCAAAGAGGTCTTTTAAAGGGTTGTAACGTTAGGCTTACGGTAGGGAAATAAGGGTTTGGTGGGATAGGCTATTTAGTGGTGGTAAGTCAAAAATCTTTATGTTAACTGCATATGAAGAATGGCGTTGCTAAGCCAAGACTCGACACTCTAAACTCTAGATAACTGAAATAAACAAACATAAATTAAAAGATAGATGTAGGATGGTAGCTCGTATGTTTTTTTTTTTTTTTTTTTCATATTCTTTTACTCTACCATCCTCTACGATAACATCAAAATACTAGGGATTTACAGGCACATCCCTACACTTGAGTTTTTATTATTCTAACACTAATTTGACCCAATTTGAAAAGATCAAAACACTTGGGGTACATTATTACGTAAACAAAGGGAATTTGAATTTAACGTTCCCTTCCCGTCATTTCATAAACTTTAACTTTTCCCATGAATCCCAATCATCCCAAAACTGTATACAAAGGATATGATTCGACTTAGCAACTTATGCAAGCAACCAGATAATTGAACTAAGGGTTTAGGGTGATAACAAATAATTGCACTAAAAGTGAGTGCATAAAGGTTAGGCTAAGGCGATTTGGGTGTATATTTGGGGGTGGGGTGTAAACAATGCTCTTCATTGATATTCCGGAAAAACCGAAATATCACGAGAACCGCGAAAAGGATAGGCTCTGAGGGGTTAACTAGGGGTATCGTGTACTAAAAATGAGTACAACGCAAAGGGTGTGGGGGAATTACTCAACCGATGTGGAAGAAGTAATTATATTACAGGTATCAAACAAGGGTTATCCTAATGCCTCTTATCATTTAGTTATTCCTAACTACACAAGTGTAGCCTCACTTGCGATCTCGGAATGCATCACAAAACAAGTTCTAGAATCTAATATACTACCGGTTCACACTCTAAGCATTAAAGATGAATGCTTTAATTCCTACTAATCTAAGGGCGATCCTCACATTTTGGGTGGAATTTGGGTGGTAAGGGTTTTTTGTGCTAGTCATGCAACTTCCTATCCATGAGACGCTTTTGTTAAGACTAATGGCCCACTCCTATATGTCATGAAAAGTTTTAAATTTGGTGCCAAAATTACCCTAACCGACATTTTCTCATGGTTTATTACACAAATACAATTAGACAAAGCAAATAGTCAAGGATAAGCATAGTTTCAAAGTTCCCGTTTTATTTTCCCTCCCTACACTTAAACTGAACATTGTCCCCAATGTTCCCCGAAAGTATCAAAGTTATGATAAAAGAAGGTAATTAAAAACGAAAGAAACTAATACTCCCCTGATTAGCTCGGTAGGATCCATGTAAAGTGGTGGTTAAATTCTTTTCAAGAAGAATTTTTGCGTGAAAAGCTCCTTCCAATCTTATGTAACTTCTTCTTGACAAACTAAACCTGCACACTTGAAGAAAACAAACGAAACCTTCGCATAAAATCGGCGGTAATAATATATATAAGACTCGATTTAAAATAGGATATAATGCTTGTGGAATGGATGTTTACAGAGTTTCTAAGAAAATTAAGACCTGGAAAATTCCAAAAATTTATAAGTAGCTCAGAAAACGAGAAAAAGTAATCTGATGTTTTTACTCCTTCCTGACGCCGTCAGGTTGCAATCCTGACGCCGTCAGGTTATCCTGACAAAAACTGGTCTGCGATTTTCTGGAAAAATTTCTGGAAAATTTACATCTTTAGAATCCTGGAAAAATTTCTGCAAAACATCCATTATGACTCGATACAAGCATTTGACTCAAACAAACAAACATAAATATCTTTTAATTAATTGTTATTCTCATGTTTACGTTTCTTTTGAAAACGTGTGTAATCCTCCCTACACTTATCCCTTATGTAAAATACCTTTATATGTAATTAAGACGAGGTTAAAGACAAAATAAAGCATTTTTACAAATTCAAACATGAGAATAAACAATCAATAAAAGATATACGACACACAAATAAAAATGAAAAACAAATACACATGGGTTGCCTCCCAAGAAGCGCTTGTTTTTGTTCGAGTCACGAGCCTGACTCTACCCTTATTTAACAGATAAAGGGGAAGTTTTTTCTACACTTAAGTTTAAGTGCGGGTGATAGTAGCAATACACACCCTTAGGGTAGAAATTTGCTACATGAGGAGAGGGTGATGGGTGATTTATATGCTCAAAGGAGTGTGCTCCATTCATTATAACCTTACCTAAGTCTATTGGTGTAGCGGGTGAATCAAATCTCCCTCCTAAAAATGGATCATCTTCTATCAACTTCAAAAGATTCTTAGTTAAGGATCCATCTTGACCTAATAAACCCGGTTTAAACCCATAGTGTTTCTTGTTATCAACCATGAATGGGTGATATAAGTGTGTAAGGTCATGGGTTACTCCTATATTAGCTTCCACTCTACATGGCCTAGAATCTACCACCTTTATCAAGCAACTACCCGGACTATCTATTTTGATGGGTGGATTGGGGCCTAATTCAATTCCAAGATTCACATCTAAAGATGGAAAATTGGGTAAGGTTTTTGGTTGAGGCTCCGGTTCATCAAAATTAGGAACTTTCCTAGGACTAAGAGAGAAGTCATGACAACAAGCATCTAAACCTATATTCCCTAGTGGCGTTTGGTCCAAAGGTTCTACAATCGGGGTTCCTATAGTCTCTTCTACTTCTTCCGGGTAAGTTATAGGCGATGTGTGTTCCTCAAGTGATGGTAGGACTTGTGGGTTATCCGATGGGATTAGATTTTCTACTCTATCCTCCATCTTATCAAGATCACCTATGTATTCATTTTGTACTGTGGTAGCGCCTAACCATGACATGCACCTTGGTACCTCAACTCTAATCATCTCCTTCCTAAACAACCTTTCCGACCGAAGTTTCCAAATTGAAAATAGGTCTAAAGATTCGTTTTTTGGGTCCCATGTTCCACTTCTAAATTGGGCGTGAATCTCAAAGGTTTCCCATGCATTTCGAACACCACGTCCCCAAATATCCCCATCCGCTACATAGTCAAGTCTCCTTTGGGTTTCGTGGGCGATACGAGTGTAAAAGAATTGTAGTGGAAACAGTAAATCAATACCATGATAAAGGACTTTTTGTAATAAATATTTAATTCGAGTCCACGCCTCCGGAAAGGATTCATCATGATGTTGCTGGAACCTCAAGATCTCATTTTGGAGTGGAAGGGGTAAATTATGTAGTAGATTTCGCTGATTGGGTGAAAGTTTTGGCAGATTCGCGTTCTCCATAACGGCTAACGGAATAGTCAATGAAAATGGTTATGAACAAAGGTCACGAAGAAGGGGGATAGACTACGAGGAAGCTAAAAATGAGAAAAAAGTTTACTTGATAGGAATCAAGCAAAGAAACCTAAACGAGGTGGACTACTAACTAGCTATTCTATTCCCCGGCAGCGGCGCCAAAAACTTGATAACGCTACACGCGTCGTTCGGGGTCAAGGAAACTTCCTTTTCTTCGAGCAAGTTTTATAACACCCTAGGCAGTAAACCTAATCGTTGTAGTGTAGTAATTAGGGTAAGCCACGGGTATTGATATCGTTCTCTAGGGGAATAGGAATTCTAGTAGGGAGTTACTACGCTAAGGTTAAGGTTGAGGAAGATTATTTTTTATCTTTTTATATTTTATGAAAAATGGAAAGGTACGAATCTCGGGTATTGGATTTGGGGGGTTGGTATTTCTACCGATTACTCTACTATTATCTAATTATCTAAACTAAGGTTGTGGGAGTCTATGTCTAATTAATGTGTGCTCGTATGATAGTTTAAAGATGTGTTTACTTAGTTTGTATTACTTCTTAATTATCTCCTATTGATGGTTGAGTGTCACGTCTTATTCCTAGTTGCGTTGTGTTTCTAAAGTTGTAGGGTATGCGTTTCTCCCTAACTCTTTGAACTTACCAAAGGGTCTTGTCTACAAATCCACTTAGAGATTATAGACTCCTACTCTAAGGCACTCTTCGGATGTTTTAGCCTAAAATCACTCAGGTAATCATACTCTAAGGTTCACAAAGATGAATCAAGCATTAAGTACACAACGAATGACCTATCGCATTACTAGATCATTAATCAACTAAGATAAGAAACAACCAATCAATATTTAATAATTAAGTTTCATACTTCCTAAGCAAACACACAAATAAATTAGCCGGACATGGAGAACATGCAAGCATACACACAAATAATCAAAGACATAATTGAATTAATGAAGCAAAGACTTATCTTGGTGTAAGATAGGGTTAAAAACCCTAAAATACTGTACAAGACACCTTAGGTTCGGTTTTAGGTTTTTACTCCAAAGACTCTCCACCCAAAGACTGAAAAATTCGGATTCTATATATAAGATTACAATTGCGACGGCGTCACCTTATGTTTAGCGACGCCGTCGTGTCGCCGCCATTAGGGTTTCGTCTTGGCCACGTTAACCTTGCGACGGCGTCACCTTATGTCCGTGACGCCATCCTCTTCAGCTTCTGACGTCGTCTGGAACGCATCTAGGCCGTCTGAGTAGCGACGGCCTACTCTTTCACAACTAGACGCCGTCCCTTGAAAACACGAGTTTTGAGTTCTGACCCGTCACAATAATTCTCCAACGGCGTCGCAAATAGCTCCTGACGCCGTCGCCTTCTACATTCAGCGACTGTGAGTGTCTCGATTTCGACTTTGGCCATTTTCTTCATATATTCGCGCCTTTCTGTCCAAATAAGTGCCATTCCAGCATTTTGCCTTCACGAGACCTAAAAAGTGAAAAAGAACGATATTAAGCAATAACGGATACAAAAGTGATCAAATAAGGACTTAAACGACCCCTCAAAATGGTACCTTTTAAAACCTTATCACATTCGCCAAATAGTTGGGTGAAAAGGTTTTTGTTTTTGAAGTTATTTTTGGTCTTACGCATAACTCTCGGTTCACAAACTTTGTCACGCTTAAAAACTCATTTTTTACACTTTTCAATCCAAGATTCTTGTACTTTCAACGTTTTTAGGTGTTAAAATATCTGTTTTTGGCAAAACGTTTCGAACTTTACGTGTATTTCATTGATTTTAAGCTTGATTTTAAACGCGTGTTCATTCTTACGCGTAACGTGTCTACAAGTTTTGGATCATCAAGTTTCACACTTTTGTGTTATTTTGGTGATATTGAAGCTGTTTCATTACAAAAATCTGGTTTAGAAACACTTTGGACTAAACATCTCGACTTTGGATATCATTTACACTGTGATAGTGTAAAGGATTGTTTGGGCAAAACCCTAATTTTAAGCATAAGCTTAAACTTACGCGTAGAATTCTTTACGCCTAAGTATTTTCTTACGCCTAAGCCTTGTCTTACGCATAAGCTAATCTTACGCATAAGTTTTCTACGTCTAACTTTCAGTTTACGCATAATCTTAGTTTTTCTCAATTCTTACGCGTAAGCTAATCCTACGCGTAAATATCACTTTTACTCGTAAGTTTGGTGTTTTAACGCTTAAGGATTACTTTGCCTTAACGTGGTTTCTACGCCTAAGGATACTTCATCAACAACGTTTCATTCGACTACAAAGATCCATTTAAGGACACAAGTTTTCAACATGTCACAACCACCATACTCTAGCTATTTTACTTATACTTATAATCAACAATAACAACAACAACTAAGTCCACCACATCAACAATTTAATCAACAACAACAAATTTATCAACAACAATTTAATCAACAACATTATCCACAACAAGGAGCAATTCAACCTCAACTGGTTCAACCACCACCTAGTCTTCAAGTACAACCTTACACAAACGTTTACAATCAACATCCATCCAGGAATACTATGAAGGAACCGTCTTGGTTTGCAAAGATGTGTGAAGCTTTAAGTAGCCAGCAATCCATTCATGAGGTAGGATCACTTGATAGACCTCCAATGCTCACTCTCAAAAACTACGATCAATGGGTGATTAGGTTCTTTAGGTTTTGTGATCTAAAGAAGCCACATGGAAAGTTCTTAAAGAAGGTCACTTTGGAAGGTCCATTTCAAATGCCTATTGTCGTTACACCCGGAGATCCAAATGCTATTCCACCAAGAGATGATCTCACAAACATTGCCACTGTTGCTGACCTTTCTGGTGATGAACTTCTACACTACAAAGCCGATGAGCTAGCAATGCAATATATCCTTTTAGGATTACCTAATCCAATCCTTCGAAGTGTTGATGCTCAAAAGACTAGGGGCAGTACTTATCACAAGGAGGCTTTACTTTTGGCTCTTAAGGATGAAGTTGGTGGAACTCTCACAAACAAAGAACAGAGCTTTATGGCAGATGCAGACTCAGATGATGATATGGAGGACTTGCAGGCTAATGCAGCAGTTATGTTGATGGCTAATATGCACGAACTCCACATGAGTGACACAGGCCCAGTGTATGACACTGATGGCTTATCTCAGGTACCCGAACAAACCATATTCATCTCTGATCTAATATCTAGCCAACATCTGAATCCGACGAGGCTCATAATGTTCAACATGAGTCGTCCACATCTCCTTCTGACGATTCTCAACTAGACCCCGTAGTTACATTTGATGATCAAGATGATCTTATGGTTACCTTTGATACTCAAATTGACTCCGTGATTATACTTGAGGATCTGAATAGTGATCATGTTGTGACTCACGTTGAACACGCTTAACCTTTGCCTAATCCAGATATTGACCTCTTACTTAATGATTATCAATCCCAAATGGATGAATGTCATTCACTAAATCAGCAATTACACAGTAAAAATGCACTGTTAACCAGGAATATTGAATACTTAAAACGGCAACTCAATTTTTTCAAAACTCAAGAAAAACGTGAAAAAGGTTTTGAAGTCGCTTTTGCTAAATCACACCAAAACGAAAAATATTTAGAACGACAGATACGTGATCTAGCCGCATCGAAGAATGCTTTGTTGTCTCAAATAGAACAACTGAAACATGAACATAAAAAGCAACTTAACGCTCTTACTTTGGAAACTCAAAAATACAAGGCTGAGTTGTTAACTTGTCAACAACAGTTCTCGGCGTACAAAAAGCATTCAACGAAATGAATAGATAACCATCTTGAAGAAATTGTCGGCTTACAAAACAAACTCAAAGAGTTTTGAAATGTTGTTTATAAACATGGTGAGTCAATCACAACTATTCAAAAGTTTACTTTATAACCCAATCCAAATGGATATGGACCGAATCTTGCTGATTACAAACCAAAGCTTTCAACCAAAGCATTCAAACCAAATCATGAAGTTTCCAGTGCAGAATACAAAATTGATGATTCTGTTATGAGTGTTGTTGAATATCATCGTCAAGAGGAATTAGATGCAGAAGACGAGAGTCAGATCAAAATTAGAAAATGTTGTTTATAACAAACCATTTAACTATTCAAAAGCCGTCACTTTCGTCACACCAAAGGATTCTTCTAACACACCTAGGATTATCACAAATACGTCTGAGTCTTCTAATGTTGCTCCCAAACCAAATTATGCACAAATTTATGGTCCTTTACCTTCACTCAGTGAAGTAAATTCAAAACCCAAAAATCGTCAAATTCTTAGATATTTTGACATTTTCACTTCTGACCTCAAACTTTTAGAACGTGAGATTGAATTTCATTCTGAAATAAAAGTTGAACATTTTCAATCGCTTCAGGCGCGAGAACAAAGAGATATTTTTCAGAAAAGAATTTTACCCCATGTTAAAATTTTGAAAAATTGTGCATTGTATTGGGAAAGGGAATTTCATAAGGAACTTGGATTGATGAAAATCATTTTCGAGAAAACAGAAACATCTATTTCAAATACAAAACGTAAAAAGAAAATGTTACGAAAAGATGTTGATCGACTCTTGGAAGATGTTATCTGTGCTGATATCCATAATGTTGTGTTATTGCATTCTTTGCCATATGCATCTGATTATATCTCTGATGATTCTGTTGAAATTGTTGAGAATACTGATAATGTGCCTCAGATCGGGTCTTTAAAAGTTGAAAATGAACGACTGTTAAATGAACTTTCAAATGCAAAACGTCGTCTTCAATGGTGTCAAAAAGACTGTCAAAATCGTGAACTTGATTTGCAAAACAAAATCAACCAGTTGCATTCCAAAACTTTTAATCCAAAATTTGAGCAACTTGATGATCAAAACGCGTCTTTGAAATGTCAAATCTCAAAATATGAACAAGAAATTGCAAAAGTTAAAAAGGAATATGGTGTCATATTTGATTTACTCAAACAAACTCGTGATGAAGCATCAAAAGAACTTGATCATTATCTTACACACACTAAAGAAGTCCTGAATTTTTCTGGAAATCTTCGTTCTGAAAATCAAGATTTGTTGCACACTATCATTGAGTTAAAGGAAAAGTTAGAAAAGTATGAACAAGTTCAGCTTAGCAACATTAAGAAACTTGCACCTGTAACACTTAGAAAACGTGACCCTAGAATGCCTACTGACAAACCACAAGATTCTAATGCGCTTCCCTCTACTGAAATAGGAATAGTTGCCTCTTTCCCAACGTCCGCACATCACAGCCTAGGAGCAATACAAGGAAGAATAGGAAGTTGCGACCTAAGAAAAGAACAATAAAGAATGCTGAAGTAGAAGAACACCCTAGGACTTTAAATAAGACCCACGTTGCACCCACTTTAGATATTGCGTCTGACAAATGTAATAGAAAAAGTGATGTAACGAATGTTGAACCTTTAAGTACTTTTGATATTAAGTCTGAAGCTTCTTGTGTTATATGTCGTAAAAGTATGCTTTCTGATTGTCATGATAAATGTGTTGCTAAAGCTATCCTGTCTCGTTTACGGAATCCTAAGAAACGTAATACCTCTAGGCCCACTAATGCTTCTAAGTCTGTGCTTGGTAAACCACCCTCTTTAGATTCTAAGAACCGCATTGATGTCCCTGTAACTCCATTATCACCTCCAAAGAACTTAGTACCACCTAATGCATTCACTAAGACTAAAGCAAAGACTAGTTGGAGATGGCAGAAATGGATACATAATACACTAGGATTTAAATGGAAGCCTAAAATCATTGATGTGTGTATTTCTACTATAACTGCTTCGGAACCCTCTAACTCTTCG
This sequence comes from Chrysanthemum seticuspe, assembly GCA_019973895.1. Classification (NCBI taxonomy): domain Eukaryota; kingdom Viridiplantae; phylum Streptophyta; class Magnoliopsida; order Asterales; family Asteraceae; genus Chrysanthemum; species Chrysanthemum seticuspe. The sequence continues at coordinate 199,719,380 of BPTQ01000009.1, read as the reverse complement.
GGTTCCACATCTACTTCTATTCCATATGTGTCGTCTGTGTGTAATGCAGGTGATACAGATCATCTTTTGGATTGTTGATAGCGAATGTTCCCGACACATGACAGGCAATCTCAAACTGTTATCAAACTTTATTGCAAAGTTCATTGGCACTGTCAGATTCGGGAATGATCACTCCGCAGCTATCATGGGCTACTGAGATTTCATCAATGGAAACATCGAAATTAGCAGGGTTTATTATGTGGAAGGCCTCGGTCACAATCTCTTTTCAGTTGGTCAATTCTGTGATGGAGATTTGGAAGTTGCTTTTTGGGAGAAAACTTGTTTCATTTGTGATCTACAAGGAAATGATCTTATGTCTGGCACTCGCAATTCAAGTCTCTACATTATCTCAATGCAAGACATGATTGCTTCATCTCCCATCTGTCTACTTTCAAAGGTAACATCAACAAAATCTTGGCTATGGCACCGTCGTCTCTCACATTTAAACTTTCAAACCATAACCAACCTTGCTCGATAAAAATTAGTTGAAGGTCTCCCGAGATTCCGATATTCTAAAGAGCACCTATGCTCAGCGTGTGAACAAGGGAAAAGCACTGGTGCTCACTTTCCTTCAAAGGTGGAACACAGCTCTCAGCATGTGCTTCATCTTCTTCACATGGATTTGTATGGCCCGATGCGTGTGCAAACGATTAATGGCAAACGCTACATCTTGGTAATTGTCGATGACTACTCACGATGGAATTGGGTATACTTTCTTCGAAGTAAAGATCAAGCTCCACAGATGATCATCACCTTTCTCACGAAAATTCAAGTTCAGCTCTGGAACACAGTCTGACAAATCAGAACAGACAAAGGAACTGAATTTGTGAACCAAACTCTTCGAGAATTTTATGAGAAAGTGGGAATTGAGCATCAAACATCTATTGCACGTACACCAGAACAAAACGGAGTTGTTGAAAGACGAAACCGTACGTTAGTGGAAGCTGCAAGAACAATGTTAATCAACGCTAAACTTTCAGATTTCTTGTGGGCAGAAGCTGTATCAACTGCATGCTACACTCAAAATCGATCAATGATTACAAAACGCCACAACAAAACACCTTTCGAGCTTATCCACAACAAAAAACCGAATCTCAAACACTTTCATGTATTTGGATCCCTTTGCTACCCAAATAATGATCGTGATGACTTTGGAAAGCTCAAAGCCAAAGCTGACATTGGAGTCTTTATTGGATACTGTGAGAATTCTAAAGGTTACCGGATCTGGAATCGTCGTACAAAGCAGGTTATGGAAACGATTCATGTAAATTTTGATGAGGTTACAGAGCTGGTTTCCGAGCATAACAGCTTGAAACCCGGTCACAACCGTTTAAACTTCCCTCAAACCCCATCATCAGCTGAACCAAGCCCCCAGCTTACTCGTCAACAAATGGAAAAGCTATTTGCTCCTCTGTTTAGTGATGATATTGATGAACGTGCTCCAGGTGTATCCGCTGCTCAACTTGATTATATTCCAATACCTGATACACCTGCTACAACAACTACTGTTGAAGAAGCACACCAGTTGACTCTACAACAACAGTTGAACAAACTGCTTCCAACAACGCTGAACCAGCCGATGATGTTCTGAACAATGAAGTACCCCCACATGCAGATTTTGATCCAAATGCGTTCTTTAACCCGTTTGCTAATGAAACTGCTGCACCTGATGTTGCGGAATCATCTACAAGCCATTTGAATCCTCAAAATCTGCACAATGTATACCAACATCAACCCTCTACACATCGTTGGACAAAAGACCACCCCCTTGAAAACACTATTGGTAACCCGACGCAACTAGTCGTAACCAGACAACGTCTTCACACAGATGGTGAACATTGCATTTATGCACTCACTGTCTGCCAATCTGAACCTAAAAACATTAAAGACGCAATGACCAAAGACAACTGGATTGAATCCATGCAGGAAGAACTCAATCAGTTTAAACGTCTTGAAGTATGGGAACTGGTTGAAAGACCAACAGGAGTCTACGTCATTGGTCTCAAATGGATTTGGAAGAACAAATTGGATGCTGAAGGGAACGTAATCAGAAACAAGTCACGTCTGGTGGCTAAGGGTTATAGACAGGAAGAGGGTATTGACTTTGAAGAATCATTCGCTCCGGTTGCTCGTCTTGAGCCTGTTCGGATATTTTTAGCGTTCGCGGCACACATGAACATAACGGTCTTTCAGATGGATGTCAAAACTGCTTTTCTGAATGGGCAACTGAAAGAAACAGTTTATGTCAGCCAGCCAGAAGGATTCGTTGATCCCGAGTTACCGAACCATGTTTACAAACTGAACAAAGCTCTGTACGGACTCAAACAAGCTCCTCGGGCGTTGTACGATAAGTTATCATCCTTCCTCATTGCCAATAATTTCACCAAAGGTTCGGTCGACCCAACTCTCTTCATACAATATCACGAGGCACACATCTTAATTGTTCAAATTTACGTGGATGACATCATTTTTGGGTCAACACATAAAAAGTACTCAATCGCTTTTGCAAAACTAATTAAAAAACATTTTGAAATGTCCATGATGGGTGAACTTACGTTCTTTCTAGGACTGCAAGTTCATCAATCACCCCGTGGTATTTTCTTGAGTCAGTCCAAATATGCCCTTGAACTTCTTAACAAATTTGGAATGCAAAATTGTGACACCTATGCCACACCAATGGCTCATACCAAGAAGCTAGACGCTGATTTACATGGGAAATTGGTGGACCCTACCAAATACTGTAGTATCATTGGGTCTCTCATGTATCTAACAGCTAGCAGGCCTGATATTGTTTTTGTCGTATATCTTTGCTCCCGTTATCAGTCGAGACCAACTGAAACCCACCTCTCCGAGGCTAAAAGAATCCTCCGATACATCAAGGGAACAATTAACTTGGGGATCTGGTATCCGAAGGATTCTGGTTTTGAACTAATAGCTTTTTCAGACGCTGATCACGCAGGATGCTTAGATTCACGGAAAAGTACTTCAGGAGCATTACAATTTCTTGGTGATAAACTGGTGTCATGGCAATCGAAGAAGCAGGATTGTACATCGCTGTCCTCAACAGAAGCAGAATATGTAGCCATGTCGCGTGTTGTGCTCAACTCATTTGGATGAGAAAACAACTCAAAGACTATGGTTACGTATTTGACAGAATCCCGATGTACTGCGACAATCGGAGTGCTATTGCAATCTTGTGCAACACTGTTCAACATTCGAAATCAAAGCACATCGATCTTCGATATCATTTCATCAAGGAGCACGTGGAACAGGGTACAGTTGAATTATACTTTGTGGGTACTGAATACCAACTGGCAGATCTCCTCACCAAAGTCTTAGCTCCTGCTAGGTTTAATGAGTTGGTCCACCGGATTGGTATGCGGTGTTTGACTCTAGAGGAACTGGATGAACTTTTAAAACATTCTTAAAACCATTCAAACACCAAAACCTCTTTTGTAAATATTTTCAAAAACAAAATACAAAAATTTAAAATCTGATAAAACAACAAAAATATTCTTCTATCTTTATTTCTTTTAACATGGCAAGTACAAATCTTCCGTCAACACTCTAATCTTTCAAAATTCATTATTTTTTCGATCAAGTGTTGAGGGGGAGAAAGCAAATATTTTTCGGTTTCTTAAAACCTTGTACTTGCATGTTACCTCATCCCGGTTGTTTCTTTAATAATGGTGGTCACATCTCTGGTATACCGACACTCCTCGGACTCAAATTTATAAAATTTCATTATTTCTTAAGTCGAGGGGGAGTGTCGTCAAGTTTCTTTCCAAATATTCTTCGTTTGGTAACCAAAATGGAAATTATAAGCATTGAGTGTAAGTGGTAAAGGTGGAGGGACTAACTGTGTCAAAATTTCAAAGTATTTTATAACAAAAATACTTCACCTAACTTTTTCAAAAACATAAACTCACCTCATTTATTTCTCGTCTACCCTCATCCTACGCATAACAATCCACTTGCATATCCGTGTTTTTTATCATCATTTTGTAAGTGTTTCTATGTTTTTTAACATGATTATAGACAAAGGTTTTGAATCGTTTTGAAAACCAACGGTTAGATTTTAACCTAGGGATGATTTTGTGTTCTACGCATAAGCGTATGAACACCTAATCAAGTTTGAGTGTTTGTGGTTAAAATGGTAGTGTCAAAACGTTTGTATAATCGCAATGATGCCATTTTTATCATTAATACTCACCCAGAAACATGAATTGAGTGATTTTGAATATTAGGGTTTATGCGTAATATTTGGGTGTTTTCAAATGTGAATGTTTCTGGTCAAAAAGATAGTTATTTGATGTTGTTTACATGTTGAATTAACCAAATCCAGGCTTAGAAATTACCCAGAAACACTAATTGCGTTAAAATTGAATATTAGGGTTTATGTTCATAGAATTTGGGTATTTTTGATCCACTTAGGTTTTGTTGTTAAAACTTGCATAAAACATCTCAATAGCCTTCTTAGACATCCCAGAAAAAGTTTGGTGTAATTCCTATGGCTAAAACTCTTACATGTAGAAATTGAACATTAGGGTTTAAAGTCTACGCGTAACCCAGTTTCTACGCATAACTGCTTGAAAGTGTATTCATGATTAGATCTGAAAAGGAATGTATGTAGATGTTAATATTAGTGTTATGATGAATTTATTTCAGGTTTATACGCGTGAATAACTCAGAATCAAGGTTACTTGAACATCTACGCATAAGGATCACCTTACGCGTAGTATGTTATGCGTAAGAGTCATCTTACGCATAACCTTTACGCGTAAGGTTCTACAATGGGGACTACGCGTATCCTGTGAAGGATATGCGTAAACAGTAACCTCTACGCATAAGGTTCACTCTTACGAGTAAGCCTTACGCTTAAGGTTCTATATACGCTTACGCGTAAGCTTTACGCCTAAGGCCCTCTTTTCCTACGCGTAATATTTCTTACGCGTAAGTCAAGAACCTACGCATAAGCTTATGCTTACGCGTATACCACTCCTGTTTACGCATAAGCTTGCAAAATCTACGCCTAAGCCTAGTTTTAACCTTAACTATGAATTGTTACATGTGCAAACTTGTAAATAAATAAATCATAACGCCACGAAACCAATAATGTCACTAATAAGCTTGAATGTTTAATAAGTTGTGAAAAATAAGTGAAAACATAGAATTTAAAACTTAAAGTTAATCAACTCACGAAACTTATCACGACGTCTTTGGACTATCGGACTAACAAGTGACATTGGACTCGTAACAATCATCGACATATCACATTCAATAAATAGACAATAAAATCAACTATTGACTAACCTAATGTCTTTCGATATGTTGGTTCTTTTGGCTAAATATCTTTCAGATCACGACATGGACACTCAAATGCATAATGTAGAAGCACCAAACGTTCTCACTATTGAAAATATCTTCCCTCATGGTTATCCAATGAAGATCGGAGAGAATAACCTCAAAGTTGATTTTGATAGCTTCTATTGTTCTGAATCTTCGTGTCAGATAGCGGTGGATATTCTGAAAACTCACCCCTATCAGAACATGCTCACCAACTCTACTACAGTGCCGGAGATCTACATTCACCAATTCTGGCATACAATGCGAAAGATCAAAGGTCAAAATGATGTGACGGTGACACTCAACCACAAACAAGTCACCATCACACCAACAGATTTGAGGGCTATTCTTCTTGTTCCCGTCATCGAACCTACTGAATACAATGCCACTCCAACTGAAGATGTCGTTCTCAAGTTCATGGTCGACATCGGCTATGATGAAGCTACCAGGGTTATCACAAAGCACTCATCTGTTGATCTAAAGAACATACCCCAGCCATGGAGAACCCTCTACATCATGATTGCAAAATCCGTTTCTGGACGTGATAGTGGTCATGAGCATCCCAAGCTCATGGAACTACAGATATTTTGTGCTTTGGTCAACATGAAACACATTGAAGTTGAAGCTCTGATATGGGACGATATGATGACTTACCTTAAAAATCTTGGCACCAGAATCCCGTATATCAGATACACCAAACTGTTGATCCAAAGAGCTCTAGGGTATAATCCTGACATTCCCTTGAGACTTAATGACCCAAATCAACACTCCGCGTTGTATGAGCCCACACTCACTGTCAGATTTATGGACTCGACAACAAAGTAACAAGGTGCAGTGTTGCCAGATCATCTTCTTTCTGAAGACATCAAACAATTGTATTCGTACCAAAGATATCTGGTAGCAGTTGATGAAGGCAAAGTAGGTTTCCTTAATGAAAAAACCTCTGGTACACCTACTAGGAAAACCAGGAGAGGCAGTGCAGGAAATGTTACAAGCACTGAGAGTCAGAGAAAGTTTCCTACGAGGTCACATACTCTCAAAATGAAAATTCCCTCTAAGGAAGCCATTCCTATTCCCAAGCCTGAACCGCAACAAAAGCTAATGGATGAAAGCTCTGAGGAAACTGAATCAGACGAAGAGGTCACCTACTCTGAAACTGCAATCGATGACACTCACACAGTAGCAAAACCTCCCAGTCCAAAAGCTGATATAGGTAAAGGGAAAACTCCTGTGCTTGAGGATGAAATGGAAAGCTCAGAAGAAGAACCACTAGACGAAGAAAAAGACTATCAAAAGAAGTTGAAGAACCTCAGACTCAAACATCTTGCCGATAAATTCGTACTGGATCAAACTCGTGGCCCCGGAGGGTCAAGTGGTGGTGCACTATCTACACCAGTTTCCGATGCGGTTAATCAACCCGATAAGGGAACTGGTACCACCACCCATGAACAACAACAAAGGCAGATTGAGAATTCCATCAACTACGAATTTGAGGAGCCAGACATGGAAAAGACTGAGAAAACTCCTGGTGAAGATGCTAAGGCTGATGAAACGGCTAAGTCTGGAAATGATGAAGATATTGATTATGATAATTTTCTTCTAGACAGTCCCGCACGCTCCAAGGAGGAAACTTCTAAGCCACCTAAGGACCCTGAGCCACCTCACGTCTCCTCATCATCAGACTCGTCTTCTCACTCTTCACCTCCACCATCCAAAGGCACAACCAGATCCACATCTAAGTCAGTGAAGAAACCAACTGACTCTTGGATATCCCGGGCTAAATCAAATATTGCAAAAGCTGTCAAGCAAGTTAGGAAGAAAGACGTGATCAACAAAAATCTTAATCAACTCACGGACAGTATCATTCTTTTTCATGACGAGATAGACAAGATGTCTAGTGAAAGGGAGTATGTCCAGAAGTTCATGAAACGTGATCTTCAAGGGGAAATGAACGAGATGATCAAGGGATATACTCACAAGTTCCTTCTCGACACCGTTCCTGGCAGACAACTCTATCCGAATCTGATGCATTTGGCCAAGCAAACTATAAGATCAACACCTATGACTGTAACAATCAACCTAACTGATCCTATAGTGTTCTCTGATGCTGAATTGGTTTCCAGGCTGGTAACTCAAATGTCTAAACGATCTGCAACATTTACTTCTTACGAAGGTAAATTGTTTGACGAATTGCTAGAATACCAACTCAAATCAGCATGCAGAGAAGAAGCTAAAAGGCCTAAACGTCCTAGAGACGATGACGATAAGGATAAGGATAAGAATAAAGAGCCTAAACATCCAAAGAAGTCTGGAGAACCCTCCTCTGTGCCACCACCACCCCAAAGGACACCAACACAAAGACGACCCCCTCCACGCTCTTCTGCTGACAAACCTCAGGACTCTGAGTCTCCACCCTAGACAGAGAAAACCGGTGATCATTTCGAATACACTGGTGCTGATTATGAGGAAGTCCTTGAGCCCCAACGACAACCCACTGGTTCAATGCCAAAACACGTCAAGTTATCTCACACAAGCTAGCCACTTGTGAATGACTAACCGTAAGAAACTTAAAACAGTTCAGACAAACCAATAATAGAGAAGTGTAGTATGTGGGTAACTCAAACGTGTTAGGTTTGAGCACCGAGATCGTTCCGAACGAGGGTTGAATGGAATTTCCAACTCACGTCTCAATTATCGGGATTTGAATAATAGAAGGGGATAAAATGAAGTTATCTAAACTACGGGATAAGGAAAGCATATAGGATAAAAATCTATGGGGAAAACCTAAGAATTAAGGCAAACTAGCAGTTCTACACTAAAACGTAAATACGGGATTAAAACGAAACGCGAATAAAATGCAACAACGACTAATCTAACTCCTAAAAATAACCTAAAATTACTTTTACTCTAAAAATGATATGAGAAAACTATAAATGAATTAAAACTATTTTTTAGGATTTTTCTGGATTTTATTCTAATTAAAAACTAATTTTTAACTTTAAAAATAAAACTAATTATCTAAAAATTATGAAAAAGAGAGAGAAAATTATGGAATTACTTTTCAAAAATCTAAAATAACACCAAAGACTTTTCAAAACTATTTTTTTATTTTTCTGATTAATTTTCTATTTTCTACAAATTTAAAACTATTTAATTCTAATTTAAATTGTGAAAAATACCAAATAAAAGGGGAAAAATAGGGAAAAATCTTTTTTATGCTTTTTATATTTATCTTAATCTATTAAAATTGAAAAATTATTTTTTGGAACTTTTTCTCAATTAATTGTAATAAAAACTATTTAAAAATGAATAAAAACTATTTTAAAAAAATAAAAATAGCAAACAGTAACTAAAAATTATGAAAAATTCAGGAAAATACTAAAATCTAATTCTAAATCTATGAAAAATGCAAAACACTGGGCTTATGTGTAAGAATCTATAGCTGCAATGAAAACTGCTTAATAATAAGCTATTTAAAATAAGCAAAACAGTAACTTAAACTACCAAACTATAACTGAAGCTAATGTAGGCTGAGATAAGCTATTATCAACTAAAGCCAGCTACTCCTAACTTCTAATCAGCAGGCTACCTAAGATATAAGCTAACTGATTTTTTAAGCAAAACAGAAAACTGGTCCTATGTTTGAGCTTATTTAATGACTTATCAGAAGAGCTTAAGGGCAAAACAGATATGTGGTCTTAAAGACCACCTAGCATACTATCACTGGACCAAATATGAGACCAAATCAAGCTGTATTGAACTCTGTGCAACTGCTGCAAGTTCTGCATAAAACTGCTTTTTACACCATTTTGACTTTTTGAAAACTGTGACTCAGTTTGACTTTAGTGAGATTTAGAAGCAAATGTTGGACTGATTAGGATGAAATATGATGGAATGAAACTTTAGCAAGCTAGTTAATCAAATTCTAAACCTATATGCAATGATTTGATTAACTGATTTTAATAGATTTGCAAACAAGATCAGTGTACAAGCAATTTTGACTTTTAATGCAGTTTGCTGCAAAATAAAGACAGATATGAACTCAATGATCTATACCAAGCCTAAACCAAATGAACTACTGCTATGATTGAACCTCTATCACAGTTTTTAATGCTAAACCAAACACTCCTTGTAAAAACACATTTCAAAATAAAAACAGTAGCAATGTAAAACTAGAACTTATACTGATTGAAATCCAAATACCAAACATATTAAGAGCAACTCTTAATCCTCAAACTGATTTTGACTACCAAATTTACCCGTTTGACTTTCGTTGACCTTTTTCAAAACTTGGAATTAAGAAAAGAATAAGCAACAACAAGCTCACATAAGCTGAAACAAGCTTATGTAAGCTTAACTGAACAGGAAATGAGACCTTAAAACAGATTGTACTTAGGACTAACAACAATGATTTATCAAGTAAAAGTGAAAGTTGCATTAAATGAATTGAAGCTACAATTAAAATCTGAGATTACAAAACAATTAACTACTGAAAATATATAAATTAACAGGAAATTAAAAGGTCAAAATTCCTTTAAGACATAAGGAATTGGACGAAATGCTCTTGTGACATGAATGGGGTATATAAAGCAGAAGAGGGAGCCTTGGGATCCTTTCAGAAGAACCTAGAAGCTCATCCACAGCCACACATTCCAATCCTTGTCACCTTAACCAATCACTGCCTTCAAATTCCTTTCATGAGGTGTCATGTCCAATGGTAGAGCTCCAAATGGCCACGTAGATGATCTTATCCTGACATGTCAGAGGTGTCTAGAAGGTCTTGATAGATTCTTAGTACGAGGCTTAGGTTGGGTAAAACGTGGGTGGTGGTAATTGGGTAAAAACAGGTAATTGGTGTGTTTGGGAGGAAGGGGAAGGGTTAAGGGGCGCGTTTGGAATTATTTATTATAATTCAAAGGTTGTTGACCGGGTTATGGTTTAGTTTGACCGGGTAAAGTGAGTAATCGGGTTGGGGTAAACGGGTTGTGTTATTAATACAAGGGGTGGACGGGTTGTGTTACTGGACCGGGTGTAGGATATAGCATAATGGGCCTTTGGCTTTTGTTTTTGTGTTGGATAATGGATTGGTAAGGATTGGACTAGACTAGCATAATGATCCATGGCATATCATAGGGACCAAATATGTCAAATCTGAATTTTGAGGGACCAAACATGTAATTCTGAAATTATCTTCCAAGGACCATTCTTGACAATCTTCAAATAAACCAAGGGCCAATTTGCAATTTTTAGAATCTTCAAGGGTCAATTTTGCCAATTGCTCAAACTTGAGGGGCTATTCTTGACATATCTTCAAAATTGGTTAAAACTTCCAAAAATCATCCTCGGAGAATAAAATCTTCATAAATGCTCAATTTTGATCTTCCAGCTCAGCTTAAGCTCTCTTTAATCTCTCGTGCTCAGATTTACGTCTGATTTGGTTCCTTTTTGCGTGTTTTTACATATCCGTACCTGCACAAACACAAACTCAAGAAAACCACAAATATTAGCAATAAACAGCTCTTTCTTGGTTATTTTGGGTCTATTTTTATATAGAAAAGGTATGTGTTGTAGCACATACCAAAATACCCCAGACAAGACCATTGTCGTGTCCTCACGCAATGCAATCAACTCACGCTTCTAAAACCAAGGATTTCAATCTCTTTCTACTAAATCTATGAAGAAGTAGCAAAGATTCCTCAAAAGAGATTAAGAAAGCCTTAATTCTAAAAACGCCCCGTTTACCTTTTAAATTCACATATATAGATATTACGATTAAGCACATTCCGGGTATGAATGACGGTTTGTTGAACTTTCATGTCGATCAATAACTCCAACATTTTTCAAACGACACGTTAGGATCACGGAGTAGAAAACACAACACAGCGTGAAGTGACCATACGGATAGAATACATCGTCCCTGATTTTTCACAAGTCCCAAACTAAGCGTAAAACCGAAATCATTGTTAAGTATGACTCTAGATGCTAACACTACCCATGGAAGTTACTTGTGTAATTACCTTTTGTTCCCATTTTCCTATTTTCCTCTAGATTTTTTATTTTTGTGAGAAATGAATTTCTTCAAATTCTCGTTTCGATAACTTTTATTCCGATAAAGATATAAAGCTAAGTCGATAATTAGTTGTCCGCCTTCTCTCAAGAACCATTGTCGTAAAAATGAGGTCCACATCAAGGAATTTTTATTCACTTATACTTTTGATTTTGCCATTTTCATACATCATTTTTCATCAATTTTTTTTTTTTTTTTTTTTTTTTTTTTTTTTTTTTTTTTTTGCACTTATACTTTTACTTATATGAGCTGTGAACCACGGAGCTTCACGGGGTAATTCCAAGACTATAGGCTTCATGAAATGAGGATCCCGGCTGGCTAGGCTAAGACCTCACTCAATCCCGGCTAAAGATCCAAGGGTCCGATCTCGACACCGCAGCTCACAACTTTACTTATTACATTATCACTTATCACTGATTACTCATTTATTTATTACGGATCCTTGATGTGTACCCAATTTTTAAAACAAAGATTCTTTTAAGAAGATAAAGAACTAACTATCGTCAAAAACTCGACATCTCTAATTATTTAGACAGATATGGGGTAAAACAATTTTGTGGGAACAAAAAGCCATAAGTACCTTCGATGGGCTCTAAAGAGAACCAACTACTCCACGCTTAGCATCTAAACTCATAAGTAACTCTATCATTTCTCGATCTCTGCAAATTTAAAATCCCAAATAATGAGATCCGCAGATGCTTATCCGATAATTTTTAGATTATCTATGGTTAAGGGAACAAGCTAGGGCTCAACACGCCCGGTCAAGTCAGAATTCTATTCCTACTCTCACCAGCGAAAAGTCAACAAGGTGTCAAAACATGTATTAACTTAGCAAATGTTTCGTCTAATGAAATCAAGTTATGCATATTTAAAGTCACTCAGGGAAACTTGCAAAATCTTGGCCTTGTGAGCTAGAATTCGCATTTTATAGCTTCTTGTCTAAGAGACTAGCAAAACTTTTCAATAAAAAAGACTTAACAAAAGCTTACAAAAATTTTTAAATTTTCACGTTTTTGCACAATTTTTTCATTTTCTAAGGAAAAACGGGGTTGCGAGGGAAACACGACAGAAATAAGCAAGTGCGGTCAAATCAAATCGAAGATTACCCTACCCCAGACTAGAACGAAACATTGTCCTCAATGTTTAAAGCAAGGGTATCAACGAAAATCTAAAAGCCGTTTATAAAGTATGCTAGAGGATAAACGTTAGTCGATAAGATTAGGATATCGGATTTCCATCAGCAACGATCATGAAACTCGAGTGGAGAAAAGACAATCTTCGAGCACGAGAGTCTTCATATCGGGAACATCCTAAACACAACATCACAAACAACCAAACACGAGAAATCGAAGAGGCAGACCCCTTCGCGTCACTTATTAGAAAATAGAAAGAAGATAGATGGATAAGCATGGGGTGCCTCCCACGAAGCGCTACTGTTTTTGATCACCGAGTCGCTAGCCTGACTCGTCCCCGAATTCATTTGTCCTTGGGGAAGCAAGCGGAAGGGATACCCGGATCAAAGATGGTATCCTCACTCCGGAGGGAAAGAGAATGGGTGGGTTGGGTGGGAAAGAAAATGTCGGGCATCAGCACATAAGGTATATCATGAAAGCATGATCCATCATCCGGTGGTTTTGCGGGTGGACGAAGGGATGACGGATCAAAGAGAAACGACTCCATAGAAGAAGGGAGTCCATGGTACAGAGAGGTGTTTCTTATAGGCTCAAACATAAAGGCATCCAAGAGAGGATCCTTATCTCGAACATCGGCTATAACAAAGAACTCATCAATGCATATCCCGGGATTAAAAATTTTGTCTTCACATGTGGGCTCAACGGAATAAGTGAGGGTCGACTCAACAGAGGAAGGAGAATCATCATTAAGCAAGCTTTCAAGAAAAAGGACATCTTGATTAGAGTCGCACCCGTCACTCTCAATACTCGGCGGTATTGGATCATCAAGAAATAAGTCGATTTCTTCCATATCAAAATCATCAAGAATATCATCTTCAACCACTTTAGACAATTCATAAATCTCCATAATATCTTCAGTGTCAGATTCATCACTTTCTTCATCTTGCATAACATCACATGACGAGAGAGAAAGGTCGGAACACAGAGATGGGACAAGTGGTGTGCTCTGAGAGCTAGCAATATCCACCACTTCCGTTGTGGTCTCTGAATCGGACTCAAAATCTTTGTCAAAAAGAGGAGTAACTTCGCAAAAGGTATAGTCATCACTGAACTTGAAAACTAGATTTGAGAAAATCCCGGAAGTAACCTCGGAGATGTCAAGAGAATCACATAAAAGCGAATCACAATCACTGTCAGATATATCCTCGGAATTGGAGAACATCTTATCATGATCATTCGATATATCAAGAGAAGGCTCATCACAAATATCAACAACCCCAGACTCTTTTGGGATAAGGATCTACCCATTAGACACTTCCGTTTCCGGAATAGTACTAAGATGCTCATCCCTCATTATGAGAGAGTCAACGGGTTCAACAATACCCGTAGAAATAGAATCATCGACCTCTTCCAAAACAACGTCACTTCTCTCAACCGGCGTGAGGGAAGGGGAAGAGTCGGAAATGAAAGACTCAGATACGGGAGGGGATTCAGCCGAAAAACTTGCATAATATTCTTTCATTTGGATGGAATCCTCATCATCATCGTCAATGTAAGTCTCGAGCCATCGGGCACGTCTTTCAAGTGCTTGCTCCTCAATTCGTATTTCTTCAAGACACTTTTCAATCTGAGCTGCTCGTTTTTCTTCTTCGAGTAATTCTATCATAGATCTTTCGTTGCGAGATGCTCGATCTTCGGCATGTTTTTTAACAAATTCTTGGAGTATTTTAAGACATCTTTGAATTTCTGGAGAAATTATCAGAGGTTGTGGTTGAATTTCTTGGTATTGTGGAGGTGGGTTATAAGGATAGTCGTAATTGTTACAAGGAACCTGCTCATAGACAAGCGGGTTTTGCATTTGACAATCGGAGTTAACGTGCGGACCTCCACAATACTCACAATAATATGTTTGTTGTGACGGGTTTGGTGAAGTATATGGATAAGGTTCATAACCAAAGGTTGTATTGTTATATTGAGCTTGGCATTGAAAACCTTGGTGAGGACCTCCACAGTACTCACAAGAGTATGACTCCGTCTCATGGTATGGGGATTGGTTAAGGAAATCGGTCGTATCATTGTAGGGATGTTGGTCGTAGACAAACTCGTTTCCCGTATTCACAATGCTACAACCGGGACAATTCCCACCATTTTGAGGTCCCCCACACCATTGACAACCATAAGGGTAAGACGAAGACATCGAGAAGAATTATACGAATAAGAGGGTAAAGAGATAAAGAATTGACGGTTCAGAGGGTAAAGAAGAATATTTTTAGGTTTTTAAAACTAATTTTGAAAAGGAAAATCTTTTTGGGTTTTTATATTTAGAAAACACAATATTTTTGTAACCGTCACGTCAACCGGTGCTCGGTAGCTCTCAAAAGTACGCGCAGCGGAGCGGGAACGAAGAGTGGATCGTTCTTCAGTCTGCAATTTATTGTCAAGACTTTCCTTATACCCCGTGTATAGGTTGTACCTTCAAGGTGAGCCGACGTAACAATTGACGTTTCAGTTTCTTTTGTTGGTTTTTACTTTTTATGGTTTTGTAAACACTCTAGGAAGAATGTTTTGGTATTTTTGGTTTTTTTGGGTTTTTCAAAAATATATATTTACAAAAACGACGGTAACTTCACTCGGGGAAGGATCTTCAAATGCACACGATTCGAGACGGAATACGAAAACTCGCTACAAGCCCTCCCCGGCAGCGGCGCCAAAAATTGGTTCAATGCCAAAACATGTCAAGTTATCTCACACAAGCTAGCCACTTGTGAATGACTAACCGTAAGAAACTTAAAACAGTTCAGACAAACCAATAATAGAGAAGTGTAGTATGTGGGTAACTCAAACGTGTTAGGTTTGAGCACCGAGATCGTTCCGAACGAGGGTTGAATGGAATTTCCAACTCACGTCTCAATTATCGGGATTTGAATAATAGAAGGGGATAAAATGAAGTTATCTAAACTACGGGATAAGGAAAGCATATAGGATAAAAATCTATGGGGAAAACCTAAGAATTAAGGCAAACTAGCAGTTCTACACTAAAACGTAAATACGGGATTAAAACGAAACGCGAATATAATGCAACAACGACTAATCTAACTCCTAAAAATAACCTAAAATTACTTTTACTCTAAAAATGATATGAGAAAACTATAAATGAATTAAAACTATTTTTTAGGATTTTTCTGGATTTTATTCTAATTAAAAACTAATTTTTAACTTTAAAAATAAAACTAATTATCTAAAAATTATGAAAAAGAGAGAGAAAATTATGGAATTACTTTTCAAAAATCTAAAATAACACCAAAGACTTTTCAAAACTATTTTTTTATTTTTCTAATTAATTTTCTATTTCCTACAAATTTAAAACTATTTAATTCTAATTTAAATTGTGAAAAATACCAAATAAAAGGGGAAAAATAGGGAAAAATCTTTTTTATGCTTTTTATATTTATCTTAATCAATTAAAATTGAAAAATTATTTTTTGGAACTTTTTCTCAATTAATTGTAATAAAAACTATTTAAAAAGGATTAAAAACTATTTTAAATAAACAAAAATAGCAAACAGTAACTAAAAATTATGAAAAATTCAGGAAAATACTAAAATCTAATTCTAAATCTATGAAAAATGCAAAACACTGGGCTTATGTGTAAGAATCTATAGCTGCAATGAAAACTTCTTAATAATAAGCTATTTAAAATAAGCAAAACAGTAACTTAAGCTACCAAACTATAACTGAAGCTAATGTAGGCTAAGATAAGCTATTAAGATATAAGCTAACTGATTTTTTAAGCAAAACAGAAAACTAGTCCTATGTTTGAGCTTATTTAATGACTTATCAGAAGAGCTTAAGGGCAAAACAGATATGTGGTCTTAAAGACCACCTAGCAGACTATCACTGGACCAAATATGAGACCAAATCAAGCTGTATTGAACTCTGTGCAACTGCTGCAAGTTCTGCATAAAACTGCTTTTTACACCATTTTGACTTTTGGAAAACAGTGACTCAGTTTGACTTTGGTGAGATTTAGAAGCAAATGTTGGACTGATTAGGATGAAATATGATGGAATGAAACTTTAGCAAGCTAGTTAATCAAATTCTAAACCTATATGCAATGATTTGATTAACTGATTTTAATAGATTTGCAAACAAGATCAGTGTACAAGCAATTTTGACTTTTAATGCAGTTTGCTGCAAAATAAAGACAGATATGAACTCAATGATCTATACCAAGCCTAAACCAAATGAACTACTGCTATGATTGAACCTCTATCACAGTTTTTAATGCTAAACCAAACACTCCTTGTAAAAACACATTTCAAAATAAAAACAGTAGCAATGTAAAACTAGAACTTATACTGATTGAAATCCAAATACCAAACATATTAAGAGCAACTCTTAATCCTCAAACTGATTTTGACTACCAAATTTACCCGTTTGACTTTCGTTGACCTTTTTCAAAACTTGGAATTAAGAAAAGAATAAGCAACAACAAGCTCACATAAGCTGAAACAAGCTTATGTAAGCTTAACTGAACAGGAAATGAGACCTTAAAACAGATTGTACTTAGGACTAACAACAATGATTTATCAAGTAAAAGTGAAAGTTGCATTAAATGAATTGAAGCTACAATTAAAATCTGAGATTACAAAACAATTAACTACTGAAAATATATAAATTAACAGGAAATTAAAAGGTCAAAATTCCTTTAAGACATAAGGAATTGGACGAAATTCTCTTGTGACATGAATGGGGTATATAAAGCAGAAGAGGGAGCCTTGGGATCCTTTCAGAAGAACCTAGAAGCTCATCCACAGCCACACATTCCAATCCTTGTCACCTTAACCAATCACTGCCTTCAAATTCCTTTCATGAGGTGTCATGTCCAATGGTAGAGCTCCAAATGGCCACGTAGATGATCTTATCCTGACATGTCAGAGGTGTCTAGAAGGTCTTGATAGATTCTTAGTACGAGGCTTAGGTTGGGTAAAACGTGGGTGGTGGTAATTGGGTAAAAACAGGTAATTGGTGCGTTTGGGAGGAAGGGGAAGGGTTAAGGGGCGCGTTTGGAATTATTTATTATAATTCAAAGGTTGTTGACCGGGTTATGGTTTAGTTTGACCGGGTAAAGTGAGTAATCGGGTTGGGGTAAACGGGTTGTGTTATTAATACAAGGGGTGGACGGGTTGTGTTACTGGACCGGGTGTAGGATATAGCATAATGGGCCTTTGGCTTTTGTTTTTGTGTTGGATAATGGATTGGTAAGGATTGGACTAGACTAGCATAATGATCCATGGCATATCATAGGGACCAAATATGTCAAATCTGAATTTTGAGGGACCAAACATGTAATTCTGAAATTATCTTCCAAGGACCATTCTTGACAATCTTCAAATAAACCAAGGGCCAATTTGCAATTTTTTGAATCTTCAAGGGTCAATTTTGCCAATTGCTCAAACTTGAGGGGCTATTCTTGACATATCTTCAAAATTGGTTAAAACTTCCAAAAATCATCCTCGGAGAATAAAATCTTCATAAATGCTCAATTTTGATCTTCCAGCTCAGCTTAAGCTCTCTTTAATCTCTCGTGCTCGGATTTACGTCTGATTTGGTTCCTTTTTGCGTGTTTTTACATATCCGTACCTGCACAAACACAAACTCAAGAAAACCACAAATATTAGCAATAAACGGCTCTTTCTTGGTTATTTTGGGTCTATTTTTATATAGAAAAGGTATGTGTTTTAGCACATACCACCCACCTCTCCCGTCACAGCAAAGAAACCGGTATCCTCATCTAGGCCAAAGAAGAAGAAGAAGAAGACGCCTAAGGCTGATGTCATATCATGGCTAGACGAAGATGACACCGAATATGACTGGTTTTCTACACTTGTTGATGCTACTCCCTACCCACCTGAAGGTCAAGATATGATAGAAGGTCGAACATTGGAGCATGCTAAGTTACTTCAAGAAAAGTTTCGGGTGAAGAAGATGACCAAGTCAGAGTTAAAACGCAGCAAGAATGAAGCTTTTCAACTGCTCAAAGACAGCTCGGAAAGTGCTATTGAAGTTGAATATCATCTTGAAAACATAGCACGAGCCATGTCTAACAACATTGATTGGCTCAACCCTGAAGCAAACATTGACTTCACCAGAAAAGACAAGGCTCCATACTACACCGACTGGTCCAGACCTCTACCAACGATTGGCCAACCAGATCAACCAAAGATTCCATTTCGCTACTTCTTCAACAAAGACCTGGAATTTCTTCTACATGATAGCGATGTGTCAAAGAAATACGCTACATCACTAACACTTCCATTCCCGGCAGTCATTTACTCAAACTGCATAGCCATCGAAGAAAAGGCTTCCCTCATGTTTGCCAACAGCGTGGAGAAGTATGACATTGATGCAATGTATGGGATTCACCATTGGCCTGAACGCCAAAGAATCTACTACAAAAGCTGCCAGGTTCAAAAGTCTACACATGATGTGTTCAGTGATAAAGGGATCGTTGTTGTTAAGCATGTAGCTCTCTCGTCTAAATGGGACTACACTTTCCTCAAGAAAATCATGGTCAAAATACAAGACGAAGAGGACTATGCTTTCTGTGAAGCGGACTTTCATAATTTGTCTCTCAATGACATTGAAGATCTGTACCTTGCCAAAGTACAGGGAAGAATGAGACAATTCTCGACAGAAATCCAACGTGAATTCATCAAGTCCTTGGTAATCTTCATCAGAAGCATCGTGATCCAGGAACGTGTAGAAGATTTACAACTTGCCGTTGAGTCGTATCAGACACGTGTCAACCTCATCAAACCTCAGCTCGACCTCCCCGACATCAATCATCTTCCTCAATACACTTTCATCAGCAAACCGTTTGGAGTAGTCTACCGTAGTGAACTACATCGCAACTGCTTGATGGCGTGTAAAGATCTTCATAAGTTTGGAGATCACACACTGAAGAAAGTCAGGGATGGGTTGGCTTATCGGTTAAAGGCGATACAACAAGGCATTGGGTCACCAAAGCGATGGAATTCTTAGGAGAAACGGGATGTGAAGAGGATCATCACGTGGATCGATGAAAGGTTGTACAGAAGGGACCAGTTCAGAAATCTGGAGAGCTTCGTAGGTGGTCGTCCCAGGATTTCTCTCACATGCTATCAACGCCATGTTCGCATTCCTAGAGATATTGCTGGACTACCTGAATCTCCTGGTACCCCTTAAGCTATTTTCATTTTCAATATTGATTTGGATGTGTGATTGCTTATGACTATGGTTTGTGCACACATAACAGTGTACAACCTATTCTTGTAATGAAAGGACCATGTGGTACGCTTCAGTGCCACAATCCTTATAAAAGGAGCGAAAGCTTCTTACTTTTGAGTAAAACTTATCAAACCTTTAACTTTTAAAAGGTTTTGCTCAAAAGAACAAGTACTTCCCCTTATGATTTTCCAAACCTCAAAAGTTAATATCACTTGTTGAGGGGGAGTATTTGATTAAAAACTTTGTTCACAAATTGTTCTTCGTGATAATCTTCCCACAAAACTCGAAATGGTCATATTCGATATCAAAATTTCATCAAAAATAACATTTATATGCCATTTTTTAGGGGGAGAAAAATTATGTGATAAGAAATATGTTGTGAAAATGCAAATGAATCATTGTGCTACAGACTTAACCAATGAATTGACGAGATCTTAAATGTTAGCAACTCGAAAAGACTTGTTCGGGACGGGTAATAATTTCAAGCTAGTTCGCTAAGTGATGTAAACGTTTCTCGCAAAGGACTTGTCCGAGTAGAATGTACCATTCGAGAAACTCTTGGTAGACATGAACTTTGATGGGTTTGACAACCTTTCGAGGTTTGTCCACACCTTCAAGGTAGTTATTAGAGCTAGTTGTCACCTAAAAGCTGACAATGTAACTCTTTAACTATGCAACATAACCGTGTCTCGCAGGGGATTGTCTATCTTGAGTTGATCAATTCAAAAGTGCGCTCTCTTCTCTCACCGTGCAAATTTCTGTCAAAATACTTAAGCACGTGTGGAGGGGGAGTATTTATGCAAAATCTTTAAATCTCAACAGTGGCATTAAATGTTTTTACTCATAACCACTTTGAGAGATTTTCATGAAAATGGTTTTATGACAACATAGGTTAGTCATGGAGTTATAAGGTGACTAAGGTTAGGAATAACCGTCCTATGATCCGCCAGAGCCGGAGGGATCTACCCAAGGACACTACCAATAGTTAGAATTAGAAGTCCTTAGGCATGATCATAAAAAGGAGAAAATGAGAATCGGAGAAAGAAGGAGTTGAAGAATTAAAAAGAAAAGTAAAGAAAAGGGTGAAAATAAATATCCCTATAGATTATTCAACTTAGGGCAGACACCGGGTTCAATTCATATGCTATTGGTTGTCACTTGATGACGCCGGTATTGAAGATTAAAAGTCGTCATGGACCCAGTGACGCATGCACTAAACCTTATTAGCCACTCAAGTTTCTCTCAACAGAAGCTTGATTCATTCTCACAGGGAACCCTACATAAACTATTGGCTCTCTCTTAAAGATGCTGGTATTGAAAAAAAAAGGAGACCCTCTCCCTAGTCTCCACTCAGGAAAACCAAAGCGTACTATTGAGGGTAGAGCCACGAGATTCATCAAAAGATCTCTTAGGTACACTTGACATTTTATCACTTGTCGTTAAACAATAAGGACGCAAGTGATACATTATCGTGTCCTTCACAGATCTTAGCAATCTGTCGAGAACATTTATGAGAGGTTCACAATTGTGATCCTCAGTGATTGAATGGAAACTCCTGCCAGGGTCAACATCAAACAGCCCTGACAGCATGTCACTTCGGTAACTCCCCGTGGATTACGCTTAGTGTGTCTCAAACGGTCTACAGTCGTGAGGTGATGCTTCGGTGTACCTCAGCGACTCATCTGAACTGTAGATGTACTTCGGTACATCGCATTATCTCACTTGTGGGACTCCAGTTCAGGAACAGCCTTTGTGAGAATTAGAGTTGTGTTTTCACACTATGCTGTTAACACTCTCGAAGTTCAAACTTGTAAGTGCTGGAATCCGCTTATCACAAACATTTCTTATGTTTTCTTCTTATGCAAGCTCTGGAGCGGACTGATCGTGCAGATTCTTCACATGCTCATACCAACAATGATAAGGTTTTAAAAGGTACCTTTTTGAGGGGTCATTTAAGCCCTTATTCGATCACTTTTGTATCCGTTATTGCTTAATATCGTTCCTTTTCACTTTTTAGGTCTCTTGAAGGCAAAATGCTGGAATGATGCTTATTTGGACGAAAAGGCGCGAATATACGAAGAAAATGGCCAAAGTCAGAATCGAGACACTCAAAGCTGCTGAAACATAAGGCGACGGCGTCACTGCATATCTGCGACGCCGTCGGGAAGGCATTTTGCGACGGCTCAGAGGCAAAATTACATGTTTTCAAGGGACGACGTCAGGTTCTAAAGGAATAGGCCGTCACTACTCAGACGGCCTAGATGCAGCCACGACGGCGTCAGAGCTGAAGGGGACGGCGTCACAGTCATAAGGTGACGCCGTCGAAAGGATTACGTGGCCAAGACGAAACCCTAATGACGGCGACACGACGGCGTCACGAAACATAAGGTGACGCCGTCGCAGATGTAATCTTATATATAGAATCCGAATTTTTCAGTTTTTGTGTGTAGTCTTTTGGAGTAAAAACCTAAAACCGAACCAAGGCTTTCTTGTGCAGTATTTTAGGGTTCTAAACCCTATTATACATCAAGATAAGTATTTACTTCATTAATTTAATTATGTCTTTGATTATTTGTGTGTATGCTTGCATGTTCTCCATGTCCGGCTAATTTATTTGTGTGTTTGCTTAGGGAATATGAAACTTAATTATTGAATATTGATTGGTTGATACTTATCTTAGTTGACTAATGATCTAGAGTGCGCTAGATTATTCGTTGTGTACTTAATGCTTGAAATTTCTTTGTGAACTTTAGAATATAATTATCTAGGTAATTGTAGGATAAAGTATTCAAGGACAACCGTAGAGTAGGCGTCTATAAATCACTAGAGGATTTGTAAACAAGACCCTTTGGTAATTTCAAAGAGTTAGGGAAACAAGCACGCCCTATAGCCTTAGAATCACAACGCAACTAGGAATAAGGACGTGACAAATCAACCATCAATAGGAGATAATTAAGGAGTAGTAAAACCTAAGTAAACACATCTTTAAACTATCATACGAGTACATATCAATTAGACATAGACTATCACAACCTTAGCTTAGATAATTAAATAATAGTAGAGTAATCGGTAGCAATACCAACCCCCAAATCCAATACCCGAGATTCGTACCTTTTCCATTTCTAAAAAATATAAAAATACAAAAATAATCTTCCTCAACCTCAACCTTAGCGTAGTAACTTCTCACTAGCATTCCTATTCCCCTAGAGAACGATATCAATACCCGTGGCTTACCCTAATTACTACACTACAACGATTAGGTTCACTGCCTAGGGTGTTATAAAACTTGCTCGAAGAAAAGGAAGTTTCCTTGACCCCGAACGACGCGTGTAGCGTTATCAAGTTTTTGGCGCCGCTGCCGGGGAATAGAATAGCTAGTTAGTAGTCCACCTCGTTTAGGTTTCTTTGCTTGATTCCTATCAAGTAAATTTTTCTCATTTTTTAGCTTTCTCTTAGTCTATCCCCCTTCTTCGTGACCTTTGTTCGTAACACCCATCACTTTTCACCATGGAAGGTGACAACCAACCACCACTCATCAACCCACCACCAAACGACCCGCCAAGAGCCCGTACTCTTGGTGAGTACTCGAGACCAAACCACCTAGGTTATAGGAACACCATTGAGCTTCCCGACCAAGCCCAAACTACGGCCCTGCGATCCGACACCATCCGGTTGGTGCAAAACGGATGTGCATTCCATGGACTTCGTTCCGAAGATCCAAACCAGCATCTGAGGGATTTCCTCAAAATTGTCGATTCCATCGACCTTGATGCTACTACTCGGGAGACCACGCGCTTGCGTCTCTTCCAATTCTCTCTACGGGACCAAGCTAGTAATTGGCTTGAGCGACTTCCCGTCGGCTCCATCTCAAGTTGGGATGATCTTACTTCTCGCTTCCTTGCTCAATTTTTCCCACCGGGGAGAACCACTAAGCTTAGGAATGACATCTTGATGTTCCAACAACGTCAAGGTGAATCTCTCTACGAAGCATGGACCCGATTCAAGGACTTACTTCATAAAGTCCCTCATCACGGCATTGATCTTTGGCTCCAACTCCAAATCTTTTATGATCATGTCAACTTTCCCACTAAGCGATCCATTGACCAAGCGGCCGGTGGAAAACTTAGTGATCTCACCGCGGAAGAATCATGGGAAATAATAGAGGACCTTGCCCTCTATGACAACGAAAGTTGGGATGACCCCCGTGAACTTCCCAAAACCGTCAAGGCAATCTCCTTGCCTCCTCCCGACCGTAGGATGATTGAACTTGAAGATCAAGTCAAATTCCTCATGAGTTCCTACGAGAATCCTAAGTCCTCGCGCCATATAAACAAAGTTTCCTCTTCGTGCGAGCCGTTTTGTGATCCTCATAACACGCGCACTAGCACCCTATCCCCCGAACATGCTTCCGTTGAATACGCATCCTCGCGTAATAATGGAACGGGAGGAAGATTCCCTACAACACCCGGACCTAGGAATTTCAATGAAACCCGGGAGGCATGGAAAAACAAGCCCGACTTTTACTAGGGACAAACCAAAGAATTCACCTCCAATGATTTCTCGTGGCCCCCACCTAACGGTCCTAACCAACAGAGTATTGAAGGGATGTTGCAAAACATAGTTGCGTCCCAAGAAACCCAAATGGCTAAGCTCTCGGACCACTTTAACCATCAACAAGCCGAGATGGATAGGAAGATAGACAACCTGTTGAAAGCTATAAATAGTGATAGGAAGGTTAGTGCTATCTCGACTCCCGAGCCTCCAGGTGTAGAAATTAAGGGTCCAAGCAAGCTTATTAAGCACGTCCAATTCGTCAATGCCATCGCCTTAGTGGAACCGGATGAAACAGATGACGAAGAAGACCAAACATTTGTTAATGATGAAACACCCGAGGAAGAAGATGAAGTAGACAACGACTATTTCAACAAATTTCCTACGGAAGAAGAATTATCCCGCCACCCTCACTTAGTGCGTGACCTCCGTCACATGTATGTTAGGAAAAGCCCTAGAATCAAGTTTGGGAACCCTTGGAATCTTAACATACCATGTTGCATAGGACACCTTTTTGTGGCAAAGGCTTACATTGATCGTAAATCCCCAATTAACATAATGACTAGCACCTATTACAATTGGATAATGAAGAAGCCTATCCCAACTAGGCAAGACCTCGATAATCCTAGTGATAAGTGTAATTTTCTTGGTAGAGTTAAGGGATTGCCCGTCTATGTAGGTAGTTTCACATTCCCTACGGACTTCATAATTGTGGAAGATATTAGCACGGCCATAGACCCTAGCTTGTCCCACGTTATTCTAGGAAAACCTTTCGTAGAAAGCACCGGGATGACCTATGACCCATCATTAGGAGTAGTGCGATTCAAGGATGAGACCGACGACGTAGCCTATCAAATGCCGTTTAAGATTGAGAAATTTTCATCACTCTCCAATGATGAAAAGGAACTTAAACTGTCGGTCTATTACAGGAATGATGAGGATAGGGAAAAAGGAGTAGATTATGTTATGGCTAAGCTTTTCGGGTTCTATAAAGATTGTTTGAATTTAGGACCGAAATATAGGACCGAGTGGGGAAAGGGTGAACTCTTAGAAAGGAGTATCATGGGACACTTCTACAACATGGAACCCCCCGATAAAGACCGTCAAGAGGGCGGTGATGCAAAAACGTAGGGGTAGGACTACGAGTCTAGCTACAAGACTCTTAAATAAAGAAAAGCGCTTCGTGGGAGGCAACCCATGCTTAATTGTTTGCTTGTTAGTGTCATATATCTTTTATTAATTGTTTGTCCTCATGTTTAAATTTGTAAAAATGCTTTATTTTGTTTTTAACCTCGTCTTAATTACATATAAAGGTATTTTACATAAAAGATAAGTGTAGGGAGGATTACACACGTTTTCATAAGAAACGTGAACATGAGAATAACAATTAACTAAAAGATATATATGTTTGTTTGTTCGAGTCAAATGCTTGTATCGAGTCATAATGGATGTTTTTGCAGAAGTTTTTCCAGATTCTAAAGATGCAAATTTTCCAGAATTTTTTCCAGAAAATCGCAGACCAGTTTTTGTCAGGATAACCTGACGGCGTCAGGATTGCAACCTGACGGCGTCAGGAAGGAATAAAAACATCAGCTTACTTTTTCTCGTTTTCTGAGCTACTTGTAAAATTTTGGAATTTTCCAGATCTTAACTTTCAAAACAAATTCTGTAAACATCCATTCCACAAGCATTATATCCTAGTTTAAATCGAGTCTTATGTATATTATTACCGCCGATTTTACGCGAAGGTTTCGTTTGTTTTCTTCTAGTGTGCAGGTTTAGTTTGTCAAGAAGAAGTTACACAAGTTTGGAAGGAGCCTTTCACGCAAAAAACTCTTCTTGGAAAAGATTTAACCACCACTTTTTACGGATCCTACCGAGCTAATCAGGGGAGTATTAGTTTCTTTCGTTTTTAATTACCTTCTATTATCATAACTTTGATACTTTCGGGGAACATTGGGGACAATGTTCAGTTTAAGTGTAGGGAGGGAAAATAAACGGGAACTTTGAAACTATGCTTATCCTTGACTGTTTGCTTTGTCCAAGTGTATTTGTGTAATAAACCATGAGAAAATGTAGGTTAGGGTAATTTTAGCCAAATTTAAAATTTTTTCATGACGTATAAGAGTGGGCCATTAGTCTTAACAAAAGCGTCTCATGGATAGGAAGTTGCATGACTAGCACAAAAACCCTTACCACCTAAATTCCACCCAAAATGTGAGGATCACCCTTAGATTAGTAGGAATTAAAGCATTCATCTTTAATGCTTAGAGTGTGAACCGGTAGTATATTAGATTCTAGAACTTGTTTTGTGATGCATTCCGAGATCGCTAGTGAGACTACACTTGTGTAGTTAGAAATATCTAAATGATAAGAGGCATTAGGATAAACCCTTGTTTAATACCTGTAATATAATTACTTCTTCCATAATCGGTTGAGTAATTCCCCCACACCCTTTGCGTTGTACTCATCTTTAGTACACGATACCCCTAGTTAACCCCTCAGAGCCTATCCTTTTCGCGGTTCTCGTGATATTTCGGTTTTTCCGGAATATCAATGAAGAGCATTGTTTACACCCCACCCCCAAATATACACCCAAATCGCCTTAGCCTACCTTTATTGCACTCACTTTTAGTGCAAATTTATGTTATCACCCAAAACCCTTAGTTCAATTATCTGGTTGCTTGCATGAGTTGCTAAGTCGAGTCATATCCTTTGTATACAGTTTTGGGATGATTGGGATTCATGGGAAAAGTTAAAGTTTATGAAACATAGGAAAGAGAACGTTAAACTCAAATTCCCTTTGTTTGCATAATAATGTACTCCAAGTGTTTTGATCTTTTCAATTCGGGTCAAATTAGTGTTAGAGTAATAAAAACTCAAGTGTAGGGATGTGTCTATAAATCCCTATCATTTTGATGTACCGTAGAGGATGGTAGAGTAAAAGTGTATGCAAAAAAAAAAAAAAAAAAAAAAAAAAAAAAAAAAAAAAAAAAAACCATACGGGCTACCATCCTACATCTATCTTTTAAATTATGTTTGTTTATTTTCGTTGCCTAGAGTTTTAGAGTGTCGAGTCTTGGCTTAGCAACGCCATTCTTCGTATACTTGCAACATAGAGATTTTTGACTATCCACCACTATATAGCCTATCCCACCAAACCCTTATTTCCCTACCGTAAGCCTAACGTTACAACCCTTTAAAGACCTCTTTGATAGTCTTTCCTAGGTGCTTACGCCAAAGCGACGGAGGTTTGATCTATTCTCAAGCCTATGGTAATCTATGTACTAGGACCGGTTAATGAGTGTTTATCTTCCATTTCCGATTTGTTATATTTCATATATACACCCGAGAGAGATGTGAGTATCAAAACACCCCATGTGAGGTGCTAGTATGTAATTTCCGTGCTTGTTATGACTTTTGCGGGGCTTATATGTGTTGTGGACCGTTTTGAATGGATGCTTCATGACCCCTAACTTATAAATTAATTGGCTAAAAGCACATTTGCTTGAGGACAAGCAAATACCAAGTGTAGGGATATTTGATAAGGTTTTAAAAGGTACCTTTTTGAGGGGTCATTTAAGCCCTTATTCGATCACTTTTGTATCCGTTATTGCTTAATATCGTTCCTTTTCACTTTTTAGGTCTCTTGAAGGCAAAATGCTGGAATGATGCATATTTGGACGAAAAGGCGCGAATATACGAAGAAAATGGCCAAAGTCAGAATCGAGACACTCAAAGCTGCTGAAACATAAGGCGACGGCGTCACTGCATATCTGCGACGCCGTCGGGAAGGCATTTTGCGACGGCTCAGAGGCAAAATTACATGTTTTCAAGGGACGACGTCAGGTTCTAAAGGAATAGGCCGTCACTACTCAGACGGCCTAGATGCAGCCACGACGGCGTCAGAGCTGAAGGGGACGGCGTCACAGTCATAAGGTGACGCCGTCGAAAGGATTACGTGGCCAAGACGAAACCCTAATGACGGCGACACGACGGCGTCACGAAACATAAGGTGACGCCGTCGCAGATGTAATCTTATATATAGAATCCGAATTTTTCAGTTTTTGTGTGTAGTCTTTTGGAGTAAAAACCTAAAACCGAACCAAGGCTTTCTTGTGCAGTATTTTAGGGTTCTAAACCCTATTATACATCAAGATAAGTATTTACTTCATTAATTTAATTATGTCTTTGATTATTTGTGTGTATGCTTGCATGTTCTCCATGTCCGGCTAATTTATTTGTGTGTTTGCTTAGGGAATATGAAACTTAATTATTGAATATTGATTGGTTGATACTTATCTTAGTTGACTAATGATCTAGAGTGCGCTAGATTATTCGTTGTGTACTTAATGCTTGAAATTTCTTTGTGAACTTTAGAATATAATTATCTAGGTAATTGTAGGATAAAGTATTCAAGGACAACCGTAGAGTAGGCGTCTATAAATCACTAGAGGATTTGTAAACAAGACCCTTTGGTAATTTCAAAGAGTTAGGGAAACAAGCACGCCCTATAGCCTTAGAATCATAACGCAACTAGGAATAAGGACGTGACAAATCAACCATCAATAGGAGATAATTAAGGAGTAGTAAAACCTAAGTAAACACATCTTTAAACTATCATACGAGTACATATCAATTAGACATAGACTATCACAACCTTAGCTTAGATAATTAAATAATAGTAGAGTAATCGGTAGCAATACCAACCCCCAAATCCAATACCCGAGATTCGTACCTTTTCCATTTCTAAAAAATATAAAAATACAAAAATAATCTTCCTCAACCTCAACCTTAGCGTAGTAACTTCTCACTAGCATTCCTATTCCCCTAGAGAACGATATCAATACCCGTGGCTTACCCTAATTACTACACTACAACGATTAGGTTCACTGCCTAGGGTGTTATAAAACTTGCTCGAAGAAAAGGAAGTTTCCTTGACCCCGAACGACGCGTGTAGCGTTATCAAACAACATCACTAATGAAAGTTCTCTCAAAAGGCAACACAAAGTCAGAATGATTCTTTGTCAAGACAAAGAATCTACACAGTTTAAAGACTAAGAGAACTACATCAGTACTGAAATCCAACATTAAAGAGCGTGTGAGCATGTTGGAGAAAGACGTGAAGACACTGCAGCAACGAAGCGGACCTGATGCAGACAACCACAACATACTATCACTTCCATCACAAAGAACAAAGATCAAAGAACAAAGAAAATGATGACGTCAAAGCAGAAATTTTCAAAGGAAACGATTTCTCTACACTGGGGAGATTGTTCGAATCAAGGCACTTCTTCTCACAAGAAAGAAGAATGTCAGAAGACGTCAAAGCTACTATTACATCAGCACCTTCAACGCTTATATCATCAATTACTAACACTTAGGGGGAGATTGTTGGAATCACTCCTAAACTATATTTCAAGTGTTAGTAATTAACATGTAATAGTTAGCTTAATTATGGCTTTTATGTTAGTTATCATGCCAAGGCTTATGTAGAAAGCCCATGAGCCTTGGCCCAAGCCCATAAAGGAAAGGAAGGAAACTTGCATGTTGCCCTATTTCCTTCCTATAAATAATCCTTGTAAACCCTCACCTGAGGGTTGGTTGTTTACTTTCATTCATATCCTACGCATAACTCTTCTTTATTCTATACGTGTGTGTTTGATTGTGTTCATCCGATCATCTTATCTTTCTTTCTTACATAGTGAGGCTTGTGTTATGAATATGGGAACCTAACAATAGATAATGTTTGGATCGGAGTAATAGGGTCGAGGTTTGCATATTGTGCGAGTCAAGTCTTGCGTGGAAGGTATGTGTGAACAATATGGACTATTTTCTTCACGAAGGTTGAAGATAGAATCAAGAGACCAATCTTCGGTGAAGGCACATTGTCCATGATTTGGAATTCGGAGAATTTGAGCAAATTGACCAAGGGTTAAAACAAACTTTTGGTTTTTGATCAAAAACCAAAGAGATAGAGAATGATCCTCGTTACGAACGAGTTCGACTTGACGGAAGAATTCCAATACAAACCTTGAACATATTTTCTCGTTAATTTCAAGAAGACATTTCAATCCTATGGTTCGGAAGGAGGTATTGATACCTTCTTCATATTGTAGAGGAGTGTCGACAATACGTCCTTCGTGGAAGTTACGGGTTTCGAGATTATTGAACCCACGGACATGATTGCCAGGTGTATTGGGCTCAAGGGAGATGTTAGGAGTGTAGACGCTAGTGAGTGAAAAATCGAACTCATATTCATGCGACGTAGCGAAACCTATAGGAAAGAAAAGTTAATAGGATGTGACGTATTACGGGTAAAACAATGATTACCTAACGTTTTTACAAGATGTTTATTAACAATGACATTTAACTCACTTAATGTTTCACATTCTAGTAGAAGATTTCTTTTAGGAAGAAAGTGGTTTTTATTTTGCATGGAAAATATGTTATCCAGAAGGACGGTTCCCTTCTATCAGGGATCCGGCTGGTATACTTGCCGGGATCCGTGGATCTGTAGTAACAGAAGCAGATTTTTGATAAAAACATAGGTTTAATAGTTTTATACCAAGATATGTATTTTAGCCTACATTTTCTTTTAGCATGCATTCATGGTGACGAAAGAATACGGAAAATATAAATCAAAATAAATGACAAACACATTATGATAACAAAAACCTAGATAAACTAGACTCTTAATAATATTTCATATCAATGCTAAGAATGATACAAAGGATTGGGTATATAACCCAATGTAGATTAACAACACAAAGTATATGTCTCCGTATGTGAACTTGATCATAGGGAACACAAGAGCGATGAGTGTTAAGGCGATGAGCACGAGGGCGATGTAAACCATGTTGATGACGAACCTTCTTAGTTTTGGTTTGAGATGAGATGAGATGAGAGGAGGATGATGTTTTGAATGAGAGGTAATTTTTTGAAAATGGAAGATTTGAAAAAGTGAGGATTTGATATAGTGGATGACGGATTGTTTATTTATGGGGAAGGAGGAATTTTTTGAGATTTGTGTTTTGTTTTATTATTAGAAATATATGATTTTTGGATTAAGTGAAATAAAATACAAGTTTTATATACCACGACTTTAGACAAAAAAGTAACACGTATGTCAGAAAAGGCTTCCTAATGAAGCTACATGTAATACATGTATATGCACAAAAGATAAACATATAAATACCTATGTAAGCATACTTAATTATCAAGCTAATGTCATTTAGAGATAAGTAGAAAGTCATACGTCTAATGCACTTAGGAATGTCTTTACAAATGACACAACAAATGTCAGTAGACAATTCCGGCTCCTTTGTGTTTAAGATACCTTCTTAGGGAAGGTATTCTTGTTACCAAGCGACTCCTATGGCTTGGTAGGTATGAGCTTTGACTAAGCAACATGACAAAGAGGATTAGTGCAATTAAATGAAGAATAAATAATAAGAAAAATCTTGTCATCTAATCAACATCCAAATAAAGAGTTTTAAAAGACATGGTGTTTGTTTTTATGAAAAACCTTCTTTGTAGTTTCCAATTAACTATGGATCGTATCAAGTTTTTGAAGTACAATATACTTTAAGAAACTTGGTAACGAAGCTTTGATGCCAATTGTGGAAAACTAGAAGGGGGGTTGAATAGTTTTACCAATTAAAAACTCGTTTTAAACTATTTAGATCGACTTATGTCAATCTATTTGGATGTGTGTTGTATGTTGATAAACAAACATATAGGAATATAAATATGTAATGAAAACATAAAGAGTAAGAAGCACAAAACCACAACGCGAGTATTTATAGTGGTTCGGCTACAAGAACACCTTCCTTGCCCTACTCCACTCCCCGAGTCACCTACTCGAGAGTTCGTAATCACTACACAACACCGACTCCTTATGGTGGAGAAACCTTCACAACGTTGCCTACTCTTTTTCCGGTACTAGGCTAACCACCGGGTCCTTTACACCAAGGAGAACCAATCATATCACAACGTCGCCTACCCTTTATCCGGTACTAGGCTAGATACCGAGTTCCATTACAATGGAGGAACTACTACCCAACACTACACCAATCACCTAACCCCAAAGGAGATCAACTCCTTATTACAACATCATCAAGGATATCAATATCCTTGGATCCAATACTAATCTATCTTGTACATCGAAACACACCATATCGAATGTACTTCTTAGGCACCTTTCACTAATGCCTTTGACTAGATCTTCAAGACACCCTTCATTAATGACTTGTGACTTGAATTCTAGGCACCCTTCACTAATGCCTACAATACGGACGATCGACACCCTTCACTAATGTCTTCGTCTTGACACTTGAGACATCTTTCACTAATGTCTTCAACACTACACTTCTTAGTAGAAAGAAAAGAACCATCAATAAGAGGACTTCAGTAGTCTTGATGATGAGGAAGCATGGCAACTCATGGACTTGAGCTTGCTTGACTTCAAAGGTGGTGATCTCGCCTTTAAGAGGAACCTAGAGGATCACACAAAAACAAAACTACAAACATAGATCACTTGGATCTGGGGTTAGAGAGTTTTTAACTCAAGGAGAAAGTATGTGAGAAAGGGTTGAGAAACAATGAAGAAATGGCTCATTATTTATAGAGAGAAAATGCCTACTGTTCCCCGGATCCCATGGATCCCTCCCTTAAGGGATCCGTCCAGCGTAAAGCTAGGGATCCGTGGGACGCTCCTCTTTGCCCATGGGTATTTTGGTCATAGGTCATAGGTCATGGGTCATGGGTTATGGGTTGATCCATGGGTATTTCTGTAGATACAATGTATCTAATGAGAGCAATGTATCTAGTCAAGTGGGTATGAGTCAATACCATGGGTTATGGATATGCTCCATGGGTTGTAGTTATTTACCTATTATATAATACATACTAGTTATGTATATATTTGCCCAATATGTAAACACTAGTTGTTGTACATATGTATTACTAAATCATAAAATCACTTATACTTGTTTTAGTGTTTTATGTGAAAACGTAAGTGTGTTAGAAAACCATTGGCTCAAACTATTTACGTATTTTATTTGTTTCATTAAAATGATTTTACGTTTGTTATCGACAAAACATTAGAAGATCGTAAAATATAAATAAACGTATTTACGGCTTATTTGTATTAACAAAATTTTTTAGGTTGGAAAAGTCATTCAAAAGTTTTGATTCCTTAGCATTAAATTCCTGTTTAAGCACTCTTACATTTTCTTGAAGTTCTTGCTTTTGCTTAACAGTTTTAGTAAGCTTTTCTTGTAAGGAGTTTAACTCTTGTTTTAACATTTCTTCCCTAAAGTTGCTTTTTCTAATGACTGTACGTATTTGGTTATCCATCTCCTATTCACGGTGGTCAATTCAAACTTAGCACGTTGTTCATAAATGGAAACTTGTTCCTTATAGGCATTAAGTTCAGAGGTTATGGAATCATCAGGGGCAGATGCAGTGTATTCATCAAAAACATAGTCACCATTGACTGCAAAAGATGCATTACTTGGTACATATTCACTTCCATCTTGCTTCACATATTGATCATATGGGACAACATTGCTATTACCCATATTTTCAATATCTGATTCAATAATTTCAGTTGATTGTACTTTGTCATGCATCTTTTGCCCATAAACCTCATCGTATAGTTTTAATACCTCTGAGATGATAGATTCCCAGGAAGGATTGGCCTGTTTTGGTGTAGAAGCCCTTGGAGTGACCATTGGTGAGATACTAGCCATTAAGATGGTCTGGGCAGTTGGTTCATCATCAACATCTGAATCAAATGCATCACAGTCTGCAACTTGAAATGCGTTGGGATTTTTCTGACCCATACCCTGCACTGGATGTACATCCACATCAGCATCATAAGTTCTGGAATTTCCCTCAGCAAGGAATAGAAATTCTTACTCATTCAACACAGCTCCACTGTCTTGAGCTTGTACCAGCAGCATCTTGCCCCTGAAGTACTCTGCATTTTGTGGACGTTTTGGAAGAGTGCAATTCCTTGCGATGTGACCTTATCCACCACAGTTGTAACACTTGATTTGCTTTACTTGACCCTGAGCCATGTTCCTTCCACGATTCTGATTACCCACATATCCACCACCACTGCCAGCATTCCCATATCCAACACCAACATTCCCATACCCAACACCAACATTCCCATATCCAGCACCAACATTCCCTTGCTCATTATGTGGAAGGTATGCATTTTGTCTTCCTTTCACATTTTGCACCACTACCTTTCCGTCTTTAACCGTAGCATGATTGTGAAGATTGGATGCAGTTCTGAGGTGATTGTTGGTGTGTGGGTGAAGTTCATGTTCTGCTTGACCATTAAAGCCAGTTGATTGACAAGCTGTTCCATGAATGTGTCTGATTCTGGAGGCTTATACCCTATATCCGGAATGAGTTTCTGATTACCATTTCCAGTAGGTATGACTTGAGATGCCTTGGTAGTTATTCCCACATTAGTGTAGAATGCAGTTGAATCATTTGAAGAGCTATCATTTCCAGCATTGTTGTTAAACTTTTCAAGGATCATCCGTTCAAACACATCATGCTTCTCATTTTGGAGCAAATAAGCATACAATTGCCCATAATTGGTGTTCCTCAAACCTTTGTATAGCTTGACTGCAGTGATAAATTTGTGCCATTCAGGATTCATGTTGTTCACAAACTTTGAATTGAGCTGAATATTTGGCATTGTCATTTTGATATTCCTCATATCATTCACAAGCTTGTGGAATCTTACATGATATTTAGTAACACTTTCCCCTGGATTCATCTTAAAATTCTCAAAGTCATCATACAGCTGAGATTCCATGTCTTCTTTTCTCAATTCTGAACCAGAGAGAAGCATCTTAACATTGTCCCATACTGCCTTCGCTTCAGTGTTGTGATTGATCAACTTGTAAATGTCCTTAGGTAAAACCTGAAGGATGATGTTTGAAACCCTGATGTCAACATCGTATCTCTTCTTCTCCTTCTCAGTAAGTTCATCATACGTCTTTGGTCTATCCAATCCTAATGTCACTGAACCATCAACGGCAGTTTCAAGAATGTCTCTCGTAGTCTCAACTTGATATGGTCCTTCATCAATTGATTTGAGGATATTAACCCCCTTTTCCTTTCCAAAGAAATACAGTCTAATTCTTTGAGCCCAAGAGTCATCTTCGGTTCTGTCCAGCATGGGAGGACGAGTGTCAGATCCTGCAGCTTGTACATCATCAACAACGGAAGATGTGATTGTAGACATGATTACAGATTCTATGGGATTTCACAACTCTTTGATTAAACCGGGAAATAGATTCTTTCACGGGATTTTACTAAATCAAGAGAAAACCATAAAACGTAACACGAAGAAACAATAAGTCTCAAAAGACAAATCCCACACTTGACAAGTCGCTCTATGGACAAATCGCACCCTAGTTCCCAAATCGCTTTAAATGACAAATCACTTAAGTAGAAAAATCGCTAAACAGACAAATCGCTTAAACAGACAAATTGTTTAAACAGACAAATCGCTTAAACAGACAAATCGCATAATCCTCAAATTGCATAATCAGACAAATTGCATAGTACACAAGTACATCCACTATTTCCACTAATTTTTCCTTTCTTGTCATTTTGTCTCAATAGAAAAATCGCATAGTATACAAGTCGCTTCACAGAAACAGACAAATCGCTTCAATAAGCAATCTCTCGAGTGACAAATCGCATACAAGAAAACATATCCGAGACACAAATCGCTTAACAGAAACTTTCTAAAACACCACTTTTCAATCCAAAAACAACCCAACCACGATGATTCAGGCCTTCCAAATCAAAACCTAAACACATATAATGTTTCTAAACACAAAAGTACTATCCAAATCCAAATTTTAACACTAGAAATGATCCAAAAGATGCAAACTACTCTAAACTCATTCAAACCCAAAAACCTTATGAAAACCACTAGAAATCCAAGAACATGAAAGATGAATGACCAAACCATAGCTCTGATACCATTTGAAACATATTGGATTTCATAAACACATCACATATATTAAATATGGGGCATATAATATAGGTTCTAGAGATAGAAAGTGGAAGAGTTTAGGGAACTTAGTGAGACAAAGAATAATGATATTATGAAGCTCCAACCCTCTACCTTGGGAGGTAGAGGGTATTTATAGTTTCTTACAAGAAACGCCTCCTACGGGCTGTGGATCAGGCATACAGTGGGTAAAGACCCTTCCGTCCTCCACGGTGTTACTTAACAAACTACTTACTAACATTACATGACTACGACTACGAGCTTTCCAACGAATACATATACTTGAGGTGACCGACTCTTTAACTACCGGATTTTCTAAATCCTAACATTTAGGGAGGTAGACTTTTGGAGAAAAAACCCTAAATCGTTTGTAGTCCGATTTGGATAGTATCTTAGGGTCCCATACCCTATTTTACACATCGAGATAAGTCTTTTAATCCAAAGTAACATTATGTCTATCCCTTATTCGATTGATTGTGTGTATGCTTGCTTGTTTACCATGTCTAGCTAAATTTCTTGTGTGTTTGCTTAGATCTATGAAACCTAGTCATTGATTATTATTAGGTTGTTTCTTATCTTAATTGTAAATTGGCTTAGGAGTGCAACTAGGCATCATTCGTTGTATTTAATGCTTGAGTATGCTTTATGAGGATATAGTCTATGGATGAAATAGCCAAGGCTTGCCGATTCCGTAGGTTGTATAAGAGAGATAACCTCAAAGAACTAGGGACTACGCATACCCTATGACCTTAGGAATACAACGCGTTAAGATAAGCTATGACAATTCAACCGACCAATAAAAGATAACTAGGGAGTAATAGTATCTAGATAAACTAGATAAGTAAAGTAATCGGTAGAAGTACCACCCCCCAAACCAATTGCCCCGAGATTTTACCTTAGCTTTATAAAAAAAACAATAAAAAGATAAAAAAGAATCATCCTCAACCTCCACCTTCTCGTCATATATTTCTTACTAGCATTCATATTCCCCTATAGAACGATATCAATCCCCGAGGCTTACCCAATACTACACTGCAACGATTAGGTTCACTGCCTAGGAGGTTGAAAAACTTGCTCGCCGAAAAGAAAGTTTCCTTTGACCCCGAACACGCTCCGTACGCGCATCAATGTGCATTCCATACACTTCGTTCCAAAGATCCTAATCAGCATCTCAAGGATTTCCTAAAAATTGTTGACTCAATTGAGCGGGAGGAATATTCCCTACAACACCTGGACCTAGGACTTACAACGAAGCCCGAGAAGCATGGAAGGGAAAAACCGAATATTATTGGAGTCAAACCAAAGCATTCACCTCTAACGACTCCCCATGGACCCAAAAACATAATTCAATCCCTCATACCTCTAGTCAACACAACTTAGAAGGTATGATGTGAAACTTCGCGACATCCCAAGAACCCAAATAGCTAAGTTTTCGGATCACTTTAATCAACAACAAGCCGAGATGGATAGGAAGATAGATAACCTCTTGAATGCCATTACTAATCATGATAGGACGACAACCGAAAATTTTAATGGCATCTCGACTCACTCCTCTGAAAAAGCTTCCCTTGTAAAGATTAAGGACCCGTGCAAGTACTTTGCTCACTCGCAGTTAGGCAATGAAACTAGGGACCCATCTTCATCAAAGCACGTTCACTTCGTCAATGATATCACCCTAGTGAGACCATATAGGAATAACGATGAAGCAAACCATGAGACGGTGCTTGAGGTTAGTGAGACTCCTAAGGATGAAACAACCAATGAAGTAGACGAAGTAGGTGATAATACTTCAACAAGTTTCCTACGGATGAGGAACTTTCATACCACCCACACGTAGTGCGTGACCTTCGTCCCCTTTATATAATGAGATGCCCACAAATCACCTTTGGAAATCCTAGAAACCTCAACATACCGTGTTACATAGGACATCTTTTCGTGGCAAAGACCTACATTGATCACAATTCCCCAATAAACATCATGACTAGCACATATTATAATTGGGTGATGAAAAAAACCTATCCTAAATAGGCATGTTGGGAATAAGCAGTTACTACGGATGGTTGTGGTTTACACTGCTTGGATTAACACTAACAGTGGAAACGTATTCCCACTGCAAGTTCTTCATTACCACTGCTATCAATTTATGATAAGGTTAAACGCGTCTAGATAAGTATAGAATAGATCTTGTGTATATTATATTATGTTAGCTTTATACTTATCTTGTAAAGGACTTCTTGTTGTATAAAAGGAGATCCTAGGTCATTGTCTTAAGTACGTATAACATTACGATATTACCTACGAAAGCTTTAAGGTGTAACCCTAGTGATAAGTTAAGATCACTCGTATTATTTCATTAATAATATTGGAGCTTGAGTTTTGTGTTAACTTGTGTTTATTCTCATACATCATATAATTCGTCTTCTAAGTATTACTTAAGTAAATTCCGCTTGCTTGATAATATCATACAAAATTTCATTGACACAAGGAGAGTGTCCCAGATCCATCAAGTGGTATCAGAGCCAGGTTCTGATATTTTTTTTAGAAGATCCAATGAATTAGCTTGACTCACTCACTCAATTCAATGGAGATGGAAAACAACCAATCAAACTCTTCTTCTACACCCAGACTCCCTAAGCTTAAGCTTAATGAGTTTGAGATGTGGAGGATACTGACTGAGCAATACTTCCTCATACAGGACTATGCTCTATGGGAGATCATTCAACTTGGTGATTCTTTCAAATCTGTGACCACTACTTCAAAAATTGGTGACACAGATGTTGTGAAAGTTTCTGTGCCTGAATCAAATGCTGAAAAATCTCAAAAGAAGAATGATCTTAAAGCTAGAAGTCTGTTGCTGATGACTCTTCCTAGAGACCAGATTATTGCATTCAGCAAGTTCAAGACTGCTAAAAAACTGTTTGAAGAGATTTGCTCAGTGTTTGGTGGTAATGATGCTACAAAGAAAACTCAGAAGACATTGTTAAAGCAAAGTTATGAAAACTTCTCTGCTTCAAGCAATGACTCAATTGATAGCATTTTCACCAAACTTCAGAAGATTGTTACACAGCTAACTGTGTTTGGCATTGAGGTAGAAAAGGAAGACCTCAATTTGAAGTTTCTAAGAAGTTTGCCTTCAGAGTTTCAAACCAATGTTACTGTCTGGGAAAACAAAACAGACGTAGAAACTATGAAGCTCAATGATCTTTACAACAACTTCAAACTTATTGAGCAAAGGTTGAAGAAGGCAAGGAAACTTGGTACAAGCTCTAGTAGCTTGGCATTGTTGTCAAATTCTGTTGACAGTGATGATTCTGAAGATGAAAGTGATGATGATATTGCCACTGTAGGTTCTAAAGTTTCCACTGGCAATGTGAATATTGCCACTCCAGGATCAAAGAAGAAGGTTGCTAGTATTGGAGATCCTACCTTTTATGCTTTTATCTCCATACAAGTTGATGGCTCTCTCTTAACTCATGAAGACATAGAGCAAATTGATGAAGATGACTTGGAGGAGATGGATATAAAATGGCAGATAGCTCTTCTTAGCATGAGGGCTAAGAAATTCTACAAGAAGACTGGCAAGCCTATCCACATTAATGGTGATGATACTGCAGGCTTTGATAAGAAGAAAGTGGAGTGCTTTAACTGCCACAAGTTTGGACATTTTGCTAGAGAATGTAGAAGACCAAAGACCAAGGACAACAGATCTACATGGTACAAGCAAAAGAAGGGACCAACTGTGGAAGAACCAAAAGCAATGTTGGCTATTGATGGTGTGAGCTATGATTGGAGTTTCATGGCTGATGATCTTGAAGAGGAACACACAGATATTGTTTCTGCTGAAGTTGCTCTTATGGCTTTCTCTAACGCTGAGGTACAAAACTCTGAATGTTGCTCTAAAACATGTAGGGCTGCTAGAGAAGTTGAAAGACTTAATGATTTATATTCTAATGAAAGACAAGAGTTATACACTGCTAATTATACTGTGTCTAATCTTAGGAGAGTCATGGTAGTTTTAGAAAAACAAATAGAGCACTTTCAAGAAAATGAATCAAAATATAATGATGATATGATTCTTCTTAGAAGAGAGTTAGATCATACAAAAGTTGTGAATGATGCATACCAAATAGAGCTTGAAAAGCTTCAAAAGAAAACTGAAAATGTCAATTTAACTCTAGACACATGTTATCATCAGTCTAAGTCAATTGATAAAATTTGGAATGCTCAAGTATTTAATAAAGCTAAGTCTGGTATGGGTTATAATACAGTGCCACCACCACTAAGAGGTGTTCCATCACCTCCAGGTACAGATTTAGCTCATACAGGTTTAGAAGACTTTAAGGAACTTGAAAGAGAATATGGTCCTTTAAAGGACACAGTGGTGAAGAGTGAGGAAGAGAGTAAGCTTGATAATGATGTTTTTGAGAGTGCTAGTGACTCATCAGTTGTTGATGAGAATGTTAAAAAGAATGTAGAGACTACTATCCCAAAAGTTGTTAATACTGTTACAGAGGAACCTAGGAAACCAGTTAATAAACCTAGACAAACTGTAAGGTATGCTGAGATGTATAGGAACAAGCCTACAGCTCCTAGGGGTAACCAGAGGAGTTGGAATCATGTTAAATCTCAACAACTAGGTAGTGATTTTGTTATGAACAATAAGGCATGCTATATCTTTGGTAGTTTT